>PVIW01000600.1:166114-443436 GCA_004026585.1 Noctilio leporinus
ATAATACTCTCCAGTTCCATCCATGTTGTTGCAAAGGGTACAAGTTCCTTCTTTCTTTCTGCCATATAGAATTCCATTGTGTAAATGTACCAAAGTTTTTTGATCCAATCATCCACTGATGGGCACTTAGGCTGTTTCCAGCACTTGGCTATTGTAAATAGTGCCGCTATGAACATAGGTGTGCATAGGTTCTTATGAACTGGTGTTTCAGGATTCTTTGGGTATAGTCCAAGTAGTGGAATTGCTGTATCAAAAGGCAGTTCCTCAAATGAAGCATTTTTTAATAAGTTGTTAAATGTTCAGTAGATAAAATACTCACAAGGTAGATATAGTGCAAATATCCCCATTTTGCAGATCACAGACCCAGGGCAGCAAGTTGGCATAATTTATGTATTTCAGGGAGGAAATCTACCTCCCTGTTTTAACCCTCACTTGAGGATATGTTTATTGATTTTTTTTTTTTAGAGAGAGGGAGGAAGAGAGAGAGAAGAAAACATCAATGTGAGAGAGAAACATGGATCGGTTGGTTGCCTCCCCTACACTCCCCTACTAGGGATTGAACCTTCAACCTAGCTATGTGCCCTGACTGGGAATTGAACCCGCAGTGACCTTTCCTGCGGTGACCTTTTGGTGCATGAGTCAATGTTCCAACATGCCAAACCATCTGCCTAAGACTCTAGCTCAGTTTTGACAATACTATTTTAAAAGTTTACTATTGGATCTTTGGCTGGTGGGACAGTGGATAAGGCGCCAGCCTGTGAACCCAAAGTCATGCAGGTTTGATTCCCAGCCAGGGCACATAACCAGTTTGCAAGCCAGGTCTCCAGCCAGATCCATAGCTGGAGGCAGGTGAAAGGCAACCATACATTGATGTCTCTCTCCCTCTCTGCCTCTCTCCCTTCCCCTCTCTCTAAAAATAATAAAATAAAACCTTTTTTAAAAAAAGATGTGAAATTTAAAATAAATAAATAAAAGTTTACTATTGAAGCCTTTGAGTTTAAAGGAATATCCCAAATGAAATACAATTAGTTTTAGCTTGGAGAAGTCACACTTTGAAAGCTCTTTCTAGAATCAGAAGGCTGTAGCTTCAATCACAGAGAGAACAGAAAATCTTGATTATTACACAGGCAGGCATGTTAACCCTGAGCATTGGAGTAACTTCAAACTACCCCACTCAGAACTCAAAGGCAAGGTTTCCATGCAATTTTGAGAGATAATCTCAGGGCGGGGGGATCAGTCAGTGGTTTAAAAAATAAATTGTATCCAGAATTCTAAAGAGCAAAGAATTCACAGCGAGGCAGCCCTATTCCTTCTGTTGTTCATGTGGTTGGCAGTCCCCTGGAAACATGTGCCCGCCCATTAGCCTCCTGCAGGCTGAACTTGGTACTTAAATAGGAAGCCTTTTTGCCCCAATGCAGTGGCCTAATTTGCCTGTCTCAGGGCAGTGGGCTGTACTAGAGAGCTGGAGCCGGATTCCTTTTCAAATCAGAGCCCATTAAAGAGAATCAGGCCAGGCGCTTGAAATGTTGCTTTTTTCATTAAAATTCTTTCTTAAATATTTCATACTTACAAATTGTTATTTCAACGCATCATACAAAATGCAATTGCTGATATGGCAGGACCTATCTACTGCATTATATGAGTTAGTGGTACTACTTTAAAACTGTATCCTATGAACCCAAGGCTCTCCTAGACAGGGCATTATATAACCTCACATTTGACACCGTCTTCTGCAGCCTTGGGCAAGTCACTCATCTCTTATCTCTGCGTCAATATCTGTAAAACAAACATCATAATTTATTGAGCCCCACCAGAATACAGTGAAGTATAAGTAATTAGTGTTTACAGTCCAGTTTGGTGAAAGGCATTAAATGTTATTATTGTTGGGTTATTATGCAAATGATTGCTGTTAACTTTGCCATCAGAAACAATTGGCTTGTGCCAGCAAAGCTTTCCGATGAAAATCTGATCTTGCAAAAGGCACAACACACTTCTTGCAAAAAGTAGATCTCCTTCTGCAAAATAATTAAGTATACTGTATTTAATATAAGGTCACTGAGCACCCGCATATATACTATAAGATATAGGATGTGATCAATTATAAGTACAGATATTTGAGGACTGCCACATAAAATGCAACAATGAGTAATGAGGGGCCAGGGGGCTGGGGTTGCACCACAGAGGATGGGGAGCAGCTCACGAAAGCCCTTCCCAAGTGTGGTCTGCTGTCTTCTCCCAGATCCCTTCGAGGAGTGCTACAGTGACAAGAAAAATCATTGCTGTGCCTTTCTTCAGGTCCTTTCTGTCACAACTTTACCATTTTTCACTAAGGATTGACAATTGAGCCATGTCCAACTGGCATATAACAAATGGATATCTGAGTGAGGTTGAAATTTGAAGAACTAGGTTGCAAAATCCTGCCAATAAGCTTGTGATTAGAACAATTTACTTAGCCAGCTTTCCTCTCAGAAAATTATTGAGGCAAATAAGATGAGATATTAGACAGGGTGACTTTTAATTATTTAAGAAAGGTCAGGTGAAAAGCAACCATACATTGATGTCTCTCTCCCTCTCTGCCTCTCTCTCTTCCCCTCTTTCTAAAAATAATTAAATAAAATCTTAAAAACAAAAAAGAAAGAAAGAAATGTCATGGTAGGACATTAAAAGCAATTGGGTAAGGCCCTGGTTGGGTAGCTCAGTTGGTTAAGAGCATTGTCCCAGTCACCAAGGTTGTGGGTTCAAGCCCTGCTCAGGGCACATATGAGACTCAACCAATGAATGCATAAATAAATGGAACAACAAATTGATATCTGTCTTTCAAACCAATTTTTTAAAAAAGCAAATGGGTAAAATTTTAGTCCATTTATAAAGGTAGTAATGAATATGATTGAAGTTGAAATTGAACAATTGAGAAATTTCAGGAATTAAAAAATTTCAGAGTATTTGCAAGTATCGTAAGTGTTCAATATGAGAAATTACCAAGGAAACTGATACTGCATAGACTTAAAAGCCACATGTGGAAATTAAAAGAGGCATAAACATATTAACGAATATGTGATAAATGACTGAAATTTGGGGGGATATTGCATAGGCAAAAAAAAAAAGGTATTTTTATAATTTGAAATAAAAAGGATTATATATGCTTAACACCCTAGCATTTATTTATTCATTCATGCAACAAATATTTTTGGTGTACATTGTATAATTGATCATTCTCACCCTCACTAGCTCAGCCTAAAGCAAAGATGGATGTGGGAACAAGTAACTATATTACATACTATAATCAAGATGCAAAGCTCATGAAGAAAGTGGCCGTATCTGCCCAGATGTGGGGACAGGAAGCTTTCCCAATTAAGGTTATTTTTTATTTGGATCTTGATAGATGGATTCAGAAGATCACTAGACTGGAGACGGGGCAGGGGGAACAAAAAGGCATTTTAAGACAAAATAATAACACATACAAAAGTACTGTATCCTTGAGCTATTTTGCCACAAGGAGCATTGCAAAGAAACCTGCCTGAAGCTTGGTGGCTGGAAACAGAACCATTCATTATGTTTCATGAGTATACATGTTAGTGACGCCATTCTTTTGATCTGAGTGAGGCCCAGCAGATCTTAGCTGGGCTGGCTTACAGGTCTGAGGTCAGCTAGTGGATCAGCTGATGGCTGGATGGCAGAGTTGGCCTTACCTGGGGTGACTCAGCACTACTCTTCGTAGTATCTCACCCACCAGCAGACTGGCCCAGGCTTGTTCTAATGGCAGAGACAGAGGTCCAAGAACAACAGAAGTGCACAAGGCACTGGAGGCCTGGGCCCAGAACTGGCACACAATTATTTCAGACATATTCCACTGGCCAAAGCAACTCACAAGGCCAGCCCAGATTCAAAGGGTGAGAAAATAGATCTCCATCTCTTGATGGGAAGAACTACAAAACCACACTGGAAACAGAGAGGTGTAAAAAGTGTTGTAATCAATCTACAGTTACTAAGATGTAAAAGAATGTTACAGATTCCAGAAAAAGCCAGGCGTTGCATACAGATTGAGCATAAAGTTCAAACAGAGAGAGAAATGAGTAGGAATGAAATTGTAAGGGAAGACTAAAGCTGGATCATGAAAGGACTTGCAAACCACATTTAGGAGTTTGGTTTGTTTGTTTGTTTGTTTTTTAGGTAATTGGAAAATCATGTGATTGATATAATCATGCTGTCATTTAAAAATATAGTATGTTTAAGAGGAAAAGTTCCTGGAGAAAAGAGACCGGAGTTAGAAAGATCAGTTAAGAAATACTATGGTAATTTAGGTAAGAGATGATTAAGATTTGTACAAAGTAAGGAAGAATGGAGAAGAAAAGTGGTGACAAATTAGAAAAAATGTTGGGAACAGAATTGAAAAATTCAATGTATGGTAGTAACTATGATAATAACCCCCTAATTTTCATGAGCCCATGTTGACCAAAAATAATGACCATATATCCCAGCTTCCCTTGCAGCTAAAGGAGACCATGGGAATACAAGATCCTGATCTCTTAAGATATAAACAGGTGTGTCATGAAGCCGTTTACTAGAACCTTCACTAAAAGACTGCTGAGGCATGTTCTTTGGCTACCACTTTATTCTTGCTCTATCCTATTGCTGGAAATGCAGGCATCCATTTGGGGGCTAAGAGGATAAGGGATGTAAGAACAGAGTGGTGAGCTGGAACGAACCTGGGTTCCTAGAAAGTTAATAGACTAAAACCACCATATTAGCCCTAGACTGCACACCTACTTCCTGACTTTTAAGTTAAAAAGACATAAAGCACTAGTACATTTAGACCTCTGTAATTTAGGGGTCTCTGTTAGTCATAGCTAGCCTAATCTAAACTGATATAGATGTAGAAGGATAACTTTAAATTTGTTTGAATCATGATATTATTGGACCAGGAGGAGGGGCAGGTATCCAAGAGAATTTCATGAGTTCTGTAGCTGAGAAATTTATAATGCCTAGGGGGTAAAAATGAGAAAGATCTTTCCCTGTGGGAAGAATGAAGGGGATGGTATTGAAAAGACTTATACTAAAACCACTTTTGTATCTTTGATATATATTTTGTACCATTTGCTTGTTTTACCTAAGCATATATAATTAAATACCAGTACTTAGCAAATACTTCCAGAAAAATAAGAGAGAACACTTTCCAGCTCATTCTATGAGATCAGCATTATCTCTGATACCAAAACAAGACACAGATATCACATAAAAGAAAACTGCATCAATATTCCTAATAAATAGATACAAAAACCCTCAAACAGAATCTAGCTACATATAAAACTGGGATATATTCGAAGAATGCATATGGTTTAACATATGAAAGTGCGTAATATACCATATTAATAGAATAAAAGATAAAATCACATTATCATCTCAATCCATACAGAAGAATCACTTCACAAATTTCAATACCACTTCATAATAAAAACAATAAACAAGTTGATAAACCCACAATTAATGTCATACTTAATGGTGAAAGATTGAAAGCTTTCTCCCTAAGATCAGTAACAAAATAAGAATTCTTTTCTCACCACTTCTAGACATTATACTGGAGGTACTAGCAAGGGCAATTAGACAAGAAAATAAAATAAAAGCAGCCAGACTGAAAAGAAAGAAGTTAAACTATCTCTACTTGCAGGTGACATGATTATTTATGTAGAAAATACTTAGAAGCCCACTTAAAACTATTAAACAAGTTCTGCAAGGTTGCAAGATATAAGATCAATATACAAAAATCCATTGTATACACTAGCAATGAACAATCTGCAAATGAAATTAAGAAAACAATTTATAAGAGTATCAAAAAGAATAAAATACCTAGGAATAAACATAATAAAAGAAGTGCAAGTTGTATGGTGAAAGCAATAAAATACATGGAAGAAAATTAAAGAAACCAAATAAATGGAAAAACACCACAGATTGAAAATTTTCCTCAGTTTAATCTGTTGAGTCAACGCAATGTCTAATCAAAGTCACACTGCTTACATTACATAAATTGACAAGCTCATCTAGAAATTCAGGTGAAAATACAAAGAACTCAAAATAACCAAAACAATCTTGGGGGAGAAAAGAATATAGTTGGAAGACTCATACTTCTCAATTTTAAAACTTAATATAAGGGTTCAGTAATCAAAACAATGTCCTACTGGTGTAAGGATAAAACAGATCAGCTGTGACTGGTGTGGCTCAGTGGATTGAATGTTGGCCTGCAAATCTAAAGGTCATTGGTTCAATTCCCAGTCAGGGAACATGCCTGCATTGCTGGCCAGGTCCCCAGGTAAGGGTTCAAGAGGCAACTGATTGTTTCTTTCACATCGATGTTTCTCTCCATCTCTTCCTCCCTCTCTTCCCCTCTTTCTAAAAATAAATGAAATATTTTTTTAAAAAATACACAATTTTTAAAAAAGGATAAAACAGATCAATGGAATAGAATAGAGAGGCCATAAATAAGCCATTGTGTTTATGGTTAATTGAGTTTCAATAAGCGTCCCAAGATAATTCAATGAAGGTGGAATAGTCTTTTCAACAAATGATGCTGCTGGCAACTGGATATCCACATGCAAAAGAATGTGATAAGAAAATGAAATAAAAGATACACTACTTCGCAACATATGCAAAATTATATATACATACACACATATATAATACAAAATTACCATAAACAAATGTTATCTTTACACCTAAGTGTATAAGCAAAAACCATAAAACTTAGAAGAATACAGCAATAGATCAGATTTGGCAATGGTTTCTTAGATATGATACCAAAGACACAAGCAACTAAAGAAAAAAATAGATAAATTGGATTTCATATAAATTACAAGCTTTTTTTGCTTCCAACGATGCCATCGAGAAAGTAAAAAGAACACAAAATAGGAGAAAATATTTATAAATCATAACCAGTTGAGACTTGTGTCCAGAATATATATAAAGAACTCTTACAAGTCAACAAAATAGAGAAATAAACCAATTAAAAAATGGGAAAGGATTCGAATAGATATTTCTTCATAGAAGGTGTACAAATCACCCACAGGCACATGAAAAGATGTTTAATACCATTAGTCATTAGGGAAATGCAAATCAAAACTAACATATACCACTTCATGCCACTAATGTGTCTATCATCAGAAACAGACAAGTGGCCCTGGCTGGTAGCACAGTGGATAAGGTGCCGGCCTGTGAACCCAAAGGTCGCAGGTTCGATTCCCCAGCCAGGGCACATAACCAGGTTGCAAACCAGGTCTCCAGTCAGGTCTGTGGCTGGAGGCAGGTGAAATGCAACCATACATTGATGTCTCTCTCCCTCTCTGCCTCTCTCCCTTCCCCTCTTTCTAAAAATAATTAAATAAAATCTTAAAAAAAAGAAAGAAAGAAAGAAAGAAACAGACAAGTGGTGAGGTTGTGGAGAAATTCGAAGCCTACCACCCTGCTGGTGAGAACGTAAAGTGCAATTACTTTGGAAACCAACTCGGCAGTTCCTCAAAGCAAGATGGAACCCAAATGTAGATCTATCCGAATTCAAAGTTCAAACTGTTTAATCACAAACCTCCCAAGCTAAAAATCTCTTACTGGCTACACAAGTTAGGATCATGTTACCTTACATGTTTACCTTGGAACTTTGAGGGTCTAATTGAAAGTAGAGAGAAGCCCAAGAAATCCAGTGTCAGTGACCTGAGATAAGTGAGGACGCTAGAGTCCTCAGCTTTGTGATTGCTTCTCTCTGCATGGCTGCCCATCCTAAAGTCATCTCATCTGCCATCACATCTGCATTCTGCCCGCAATAAGGAGGGAGAACAATGTCTAGAAGTTGTACAGAATACCTTCTTTTACATCTCATTGGCCAGAATGTAATAACATGGCAACATAACCTGCAAGGAAATGTAGTCTCTGTTCCAGATAGCCGAGCGTTCACCTAACAAGTGAGGATTCTATTCTACCAAAGAATGGAGAAAGATTCTTGGCACTTCACTAGTGGGCTCTGCCTTACCAGAGGAGAATGAAGGCATCTTAATGAAACTGAGGGCTGAACTGAAGGTGGAAATAAGAAATGTACAGTGATGCTCAAGACCTATCATGGAAATGGAGTGGGGCAAGAGGGGATCACCTTATGCCAGGCCTGGCACTATTCATGGAGGGCCACAAATTTACACTTTCAGCTTTAGGTCCAAATATAGCTGTACATAACTCCTTTATTAGTTAGGGTTCTCCAGAGAAATAGAACCAGTCTGATGGAGAGGGAGAGACAAAAACAGAGACTGAGACAGAAACAGAGATAACTAAGGAACTGCCTCACATGACTGTGAGGTCTGGCATGTTTGAAATCTGCAGGGCGAGCAAACAGGCTGGAAATTCCAACAGGAGCTGATGTTGTAGTGCTGAGTTCAAAGGCAGACTGGAGGCAAAATTCCTTCAAGTCCTTTCTCTTAAGGCTTCCAACTAATTGAAGGAGACCCACCTACCTTACAGAAGATAATGTGCATTATTCAGAGTCCACTGATTTAAATGTTAATCACATCCCCAAAATATCTGGACAACACCTAGACTCGTGCTTGACCAAACAGCTGGGCACCCCAGCCTAGCCAAGGTGACACAGGCAATGATTCATCCCAGGATGATGAGGATACGCTGACAGGGCTAAAGTACACTCACCCCACAGGGCAGTCCTCCAGGTCACACCACCTAGACAGCATTGCGATTTTTGTTTCAATTTTTCCATCACATGAAAAGCACCATCTTAATGCACTCCATTTTAACTTTAAAAGCCAAATTGGTTAAATAGAAACTTTAAGATTTTTCAGGGAGTTCAATGAAAATGATTTCTCCTCACCTGACTTCTAAACATCGTTGAAGAACTAAGAGAAAGCATAGGGATGCTAATATCTAACCTTTACTACTAAATAAGGTTCTGTTGGAGAATACAACCATCAGCTGCAGGTAAATGGGCTTCCTAATACCAATTCAGACAAACTTACCCATCAGTCATTGGCAGCATTTGACATAGGCCTGCCCTCAGGGGTGAGGGAGGAAGCAACACTTTAAGACTGGTGTGGAGGATCACAGGGAAATGCCTGAAAAACAAATGAGGAGGAGCCTTCTTGCCTACTTTCTGCTTCCAAACTCATCTGACATTTCTTCTCCTTCCTTCCCTTCCTTCCTCTCCTTGCTCCTCATCCTCCTCCATTTATTCCTCCCCACCCTGCCCCCCATTCTTAAAAAATAGATGAGAAGTTTCAAAAATAAGAATGCCCGGGGCCTCTTGGATAAGCCTGAGAGCAAGAGTGAGCCCTGAAGTGTTAACCCGGACCACGTGGTAGGACATCCCAGGACTACTGGGTAGAGGGAATGAAATGACTGCCTTTGAAGCCCAGAGTGGCATGAGAGACTGGAAGGGTCACAAGAACAGCATTTTGTTTGAGATCTAAGAATAAAGTTAGTAGGTGTAAAAACTAGAAAGAAGGAAGGGAAAGGGAGAAATTCACTTTACTGAGCATCAACTAAGTGTGTTGCATGCTACTTTCAGTCCCAGAATTGCAGCCCACATTACAAGCCTGCAAAACAGGTGTCGTTATTCTTTCACAAGTAAGGAATACAAGGCTTAGGAATATAAAGTCATTCGCCTGAACTAGCAAGGGGCAGAGCCAGTATTTCAACCCAAATTCTCTCTGGCTCCAATACCTGTGTTTTATTTGCCTATTACATCAGCTGCCTCCAGGGCCATGAGAAGACTAGAAAATAGAAAATTGCAGAGAAAAAGGGATTATAATGTTTAAGCTTTCAGAGCCGAAAAAGTTTCAAGTGAAGGTAAAGTCTAGGGTTGTGGCCATGGGAGTGAGTGAGTGACTGAAGTGGTGTGGAAATCAAGATCTTTGGAGTATGAAAAGTCAGGAGAATACGGGGCGCGTGTTGAATGGACCATTGGCATGGACCATGGACAGTGAACTTATCTAAGAGGCTTATCTGAATAGAGGTAAAGTATAAGCATGCCTGGTAGAAACCCCAACTAGATGTTGAAGAGAGAACTAGAGATTGGTAGGCATGGAATTGTGGTATGCAGTTAGACAGGCATGAGCATAGCAAGGACAATGGGCCAGGTACAGGTCACCAGGGGCAAAACTGGGAAAACAAACACCTCACCCTCCAGGGTAACCTTTCCTCCCCTAACATATTGCTAGTCATGGGATTTCAACCTCCCATCCTTTCATATCTCTGGTCATGAGGTTCGGACCCTCCTCTGACCTCTTCTCCCCTAGCACATTGGTAGTCATGAGTGTTAGATTCCCTTAGAAGGGAACAAACAAGGGGGCCAGACAATGGCCCTTAAACATTAATCCGCCAGGACAATGAGGTTCTGATACATTTAGGTTTCAGTTGTGTTTCAGCTGCAGGCCCAGAAAAACAGCAAAACCAGACAAGCAAGGCCATGGCTGCATCAGAACCAGCTGCATTGACTACTGACCCCCTACCCTGGCACTGACAATCAGTAGAGAACACAACCCTGAAAGGACACACCTGGCAAGCTGATGAATATTCTATAGGGATCCTCCTGAGACTTCCAAATAAATGTCCTTAAGAGGAACGACCCGATGTGGCTCTGTCTCACACTGGAGCCTTTCCCCACCCACTTCCCCAGGAGCATTTTCCTTGCCTCTCCCTTTCTCCTGAGCTCCAACGCCCTTATTTTGCCGCTGTAACTTGTTCCCTGAGCCCACACAGCTCAGCTGGCTCTCTTTTATCTCTGTGACTTTCTAAACTCTTGCTTATATTTGAGTCTTGACTCTGAATTCTCTCTTAGCCAGAACTCAGCTACCACAGGTGTTGAAGCAAGGTCCAATTGCCCATTCCATTCTGGTGTTGTTTTGCCACCTGCAAAATGATAAGCACAAAGCCATTACAGTTTGATGATATATAGGGTCACCATGGAAATAATTGTAAATGAACAAACCTAAAGTTCCAATGGAATTCAGAGTTTTTACCCTTTTTTTATGTCTCTGCCATTTTGCAGGACCATCAGCATCTTCATACACTTCACTGTAGAAAAACTAAACAGTGTTACAGGATAGTTTAAGTTATTTTTCCAGCAAGGGAACAAAAAATCCAATTTGTCCACTTTTTGTAATGGAGTTTTTTCTAAAGGATGGGTTTTAAGAACGCAGACATTTCTACTCCTTATAGATGGAAACTGAGAATGTAATCCTTTTGTTACTAGAATAACACAGTAACCACTAGTTATGGTTACTGTGTAAGTATATGATTTTAGGAATGTTAGAAAGAATTCATTGTCCCAGGATATTTCATTCTTTCAATAGGACTTAAGAGTAACTAGAGAATTCGTACTGTTGATTTGCTAGATATAGAGATCATAGAAGTCTTGTATTTCTACCTTCTCTGGCCATTGTTTGAATAGTTTGCTGCTTACCGCAATTTCTGCAGGCAGGTGGCCTTCGTGAAGTTCAAGGAGTAATTCCAGCAATTTAGACTGAATTTGGGGTGCATCTGGGCTTGGCCATTAGGTGGACCTGCAGTTCAATACCACTTCAGGACCTTTCTTTTACCAGCTGGGAAACCTTAGGTAATATACTCTATCTTTTATCTTCAGTTATCTTTTCTGCAAAAGGATAAAATAGTCCTTAAAAGATGGCTAGAGGAGGTTGAAAATAATTTAGTTTTGCAAAGTATTTTCATATGCATTATCTAATCATAACCATTGATCTTTATATTCCCCGTAGTGTGTATAATCAATAATTAGCTCCTCTGGCCTGTCAAATAAACCAACAAAGAGTTTACCATCAGGACTATTGTGCATGGAAATCTTTTCTTTTTAATCATTATTGAAATTATTTTCTTTTAAAATTAGTCCCTGTAAGAGGGACAATACAGAACCTAACTAAAATCTATTGAACCCATAACAAAATGTCTATAATAGATCCAGATTTCTGGATTTAGAAATACCAAAAATGCACATAGGCATTTTTGTGTAGAACATAAAAACCAACCTAAATAAGTGAATATTTGCAGCTGCATCACGTAACATTTTAACATTGCTCTACAAATATAGCTATTCATTTTTCAGCAGGTACAATGGTGCCAGACTAGCAGAAAAGAAAGCCTGATTGAGTTAATATTTTCTAAGAGACGTTTTGCTGAAACTAACAACCATACATTTCAAGATATTGTTTGGTCAGCTACTTTTCTAAACAGAGCAGCAAAACGAGGAACATGTCATTTAGGTGGCAGGTTCAACTCCTGGTTAGGACACATACCAAGGTTGCAGGTTCCATCTCCAATTGGGGTGCACAGGAGGCAATGTTTCTCTCACATTGTTTCCCTCTCTCTTTCTCCCTTACTCTCTCTTTCTCTCTCTCTCTCTCTCTCTCTCTCTCTCTCTCTCTCTCTCTCTGAATATCAATAAACATCCTGGGGTGAAGATTAAGAAAAAAATCAAAATCTTTTTCTTTCATCTTTGAGATAAAGGGCCAATAAAATGATGTAAGACATTTAGAGTGCACATCATGTTGATTTGATATCCATATACATTGTGAAAATATTCCCCCATCTAGTTAATTAACACATTAATCACCTCACATAATTATCTTTAAAAAAAAAAAATTCTACTGTTTTGGTCAATTTCAATTCTAAAGTACAGTGTTATCCCCCTGGCTGGTGGCTCAGTGGATAGGCACCGCCTGCAAACCCAAAGGTCGCTGGTTCGATTCCCAGTCAGGGCACATACCCAGGTTGCAAGCCAGGTCTCCAGCCAGGTCCGTAGCTGGAGGCAGGTGAAAGGCAACCATACATTGACGTTTCTCTCCCTTTCTTCCTCCCTCCCTGCCCTTCTCTCTAAAAAAACAATGGATAGACTCTTTTAAATAAATAAAATACAGTGTTATCAACCATGGTCACTATGTTATACAGTAGATCCTTATTAGATGTTCCAATAGCTGAAAGTTTCTACTCGGCCCACCCTTCTCCTATTTCTCCACCCGATCCCGACCCCTGCCAACCCTGCCTCCCCAGCTTTTGGCAACCATTTTCCTACTCCCTGTTTCTATGAACTTGACTTTTTTTTTTTTTTTAAATTCCACATTTAAGTGAAAGCATGGAGTTTTTGTCTTAAAATTAATTTCTGTCACTTTGGCTATGGCCTGGTTCCATTTCCAAAGCTGTACCTCTGGCTCAGTTGTTCTCTCAGCTCTTTCCTCCTGACTCAGGATACCGCCGATTGGCTGTTCTGCAAACACTGAAGAGTAAATGTGGAGAACATAGCTCCATGAGGGTGGGAACCATCTTACTCTGCAGTTCCTGTGAGGTACAAGTAGGTGCTTCACAAACATCTGTTGAATGGATAGTTGGAAGAATGGCAGAAACAATGACCTCATCGCCTTCCTTCTTAAACCAGGACAGCTTAGTACTTAAGTATAAAACTCCAGGATCATCTCACCAAGTTCAAATCCTGGCTCCATCACTCACACCTGTATCAGTTACTTAGTTTCTTCAAGTCTAGTTTCTGTAAAATATGGAAGGTTATAATACCTCATAGAGGTTTTGTGAGGGTTAAACAAGATCATTCTTGGAAGGTGCTGAACAGAATGCCTGGCATAGAGGAAACATTCAATATTAATTATTATTCTTCTCCCTTTACAATGTTCTTATGTGGCCAAATGGCCAGCCCAGGATCCAAGGCTCAAAGTCTGAGTTCACCCCTGCACCCCATCTCTGTCACCATCCTGTCCTCCAGTCCCACGCCCGCAGGTCCAGTCAGAACCTCTCTTTGTGACTCAGCCTTCTATAGACAAGCCTCCCTTCCAAACCTTCGTGTTCAGCCTCCTCCACACATGGGCCCAGGGAGGGAACTGAGACCAGACACTGAATGTTTACCCAGCTCTGCAGATTGTTTGCCGTTAGGTCAGTTGTTTTCCTGCCCTTTTTCCTGGGAGTCCAGGGATGGGAGGCCATGCCTCAGGTTAAGCTGGGTCTGCGCTGGGGACAGTGGGGGACTAAGGACACCAGACCATACAGGCACCTTCCCTACTTCAACTAGACTGTTCTATGCATATACATTAGGGCTTTGTGTTCGATTCCTTTGAAAAAGGAGCCCCACTCCTTGTAAAAAGTCTGAAAAGTGATGGACTGGATGGTCTCTCCAGTGGGCTATTCAGAACCACCGTAGGCTCTGCACACTATTTCCTCCCTCATGAAGACTCCCTGTTTCTCTGTGCTCTGCTCCCTTCACTGCCCACCTTACCCTCTTCAGTCAAGAACATGGGTTTTGCATATATCTGTCACCTTGTTTCTAATGTCACCTGCCACCCAGGCCATTGTCGCCTGGGTGCTGCGCCCAACTCGTCCGCACTTGGCTCCCGTAGCCAATGCTCAGCCATTGTTTATTATGTACCAGTAAGCCTCACTATATTCAAACTCTCCATTTCTTCAGAGTACAAATTCTGTTGAGCCAGGTGCTGTCAAAGTGTGTTCCAGGGACTCCCTGGCTTCCTCAAAAAAAGACCCATCCAAGGGAGTCTGTGAGATAAAACTATTTTCATTCACTGACTTGTGCAGCTCAGTGGATTGAGTGCCGGCTTGCAAACCCAAGGGTCATCGGTTTGATTCCCAGTTAGGGCACATACCGGGGTTGCAGACCAGGTCTCCAGCCAGGTCCCCAGCTGGAGACAGGTGAAAGGCAACCATACATTGATGCTTTTCTCCCTTTCTTCCTCCCTTCCTCCCCCTCTCTATAAAAATAACAAATAAAGCCTTAAAATTTTTTTTTCACAATAATAACAGAAATTATTTGCCTCTTTTGCTTTCATTCTCTCACAGTTGTGACAATGGAATTTTCCAGAGACCAAATGACTTGGGTTATCACCACAGACTGAATGCAGAAACAGGCAGGAAAATCTAGCTGTCTTCTATGAAGCTAGACATTAGAAAAATTTGTAAAAGTGTAAAATAAGGTC
Organism: Noctilio leporinus; assembly: GCA_004026585.1. NCBI lineage: Eukaryota > Metazoa > Chordata > Mammalia > Chiroptera > Noctilionidae > Noctilio > Noctilio leporinus. The sequence continues at coordinate 181,093 of PVIW01000600.1, forward strand.
ACACTTAAGTTTTTGTTTTGAAAAATATAGCTATTTTTTCAATAATGTATGTCATGTATGCTAATCGGTTTATCACTGTGATTTTAAAATACGTGGTTTTTTTTTAAGACTTTTTTTTTTATTTTCAGAGAGAGAGAGGAAGGGAGAGAAGCAGAGAGGGAGAGAAACATCAATGTATGGTTGCCTTTCACCTGCCTCCGGCCAAGGACCTGCCTGGAGACCTGGCTTGCAACCTGGTTATGTGCCCTGGCTGGGGAATCGAACCTGCGACCTTTGGGTTTGTAGGCCGGCACCTTATCCACTGTGCTACCAGCCAGGGTTAAAATAATTTTTAAAGTAAATATTAGAAGCTTTCCTCAGTGTAAATTTCTTAGATGGTCTCTGTTGATAAATATAACCCACATAAACAAGAGCTTTCTGGGGTTTCAATAACATATAAGAAAGTAAAATGCAGCCTGATGCTAAAAGGTTTATTACTCTACGCTCTGTTGTTTTGATATTTCCCAGCACAGTGCTCTGTGTTCCACAGTGGAATCCAGAAGTCAGCAGGACTTTCACTATGGCTGCTGACCACCAACTTGGGCTGGAGCAGCCTCCAAAGCTCCTGGAAAATCTATTGGCTCGAAACTGTGCTAGTTTTGTTTGTTCATTTAATGACTTTATTGAAATAAAGTACTTTTTAAGTGTTAGCCACAGTTAATCAAGTTTGGTAGATTTAAAAGTTATCAGGAACAGTCCACCCAAGGGATACATCTTACTCTCATTTTGCCCATTTTGCTTTTAAAAAAATAATCAGATGCATCACACAGCATAATTCAATAAAATGTAACACTGCATTAATAGTTTTGAAATATGTAATTAGTTCTCAGACTTGGACCATTAGACTGAATGAAACCCCATTTTTGCCTTCTTGCCATTGTACCTGTAGTTTGTAAGTGTGATGCTGGTTACCGGGCCCTGTGAAAACCATATATGCAGTTTTTAATTTTCCAGTGTCCACTTACAAAAAGTCAAAAGAAACAGATGATAAAAAAATAAAATAAAAAAAAAATAAAAAAAAAAAAAAAAAAACAGATGAAGTTAATTTTAGTAACACATTTTGTTTAACCCAATATGTCCCCATGGACTCAAATATAAAACACGATTAATGAGATAGTTTATTTTTTTAAGTCTTCAAAATCCAATATGCATTTTATACTTCAGAGCACATCTCAATCTATGCTAGCTTCATTTCAGAACTCGTGCCTTGGGACAATTTAGGTAGATGGACCCCAAGAAATTTCTGTCCAGGATATTATCCATACACTCACAACCCAGCATGGCTCTCACTCCAATCACAATGTTGCCTCAGAATCCTGGTCTGAAACACCTTCCAAGCCAGCATCAAACGCATCTGACACCTGGAAAATAAAGAGGCCACTGTGTAAGACTTGGCCCTTGATTATTGGACTGATGTTGTTCAATTGAGGATGTAAAGCAACAAGCCAGGCTTAAAACTGAGATAAACCTGGCATTCATTTGGAGAGAACTGAGCAGCAGTCCTCTGCAGTAAGAGGTGAGATATCACTACTCTTCCCCCAGGGTCCCTAGGAGTTGACTTTGTATTTTTTAAAAAAATGTATTTATATTTAGAGAGAGGGGAAGAGAGGGAGAGACAGGGAGAGAAACATTCATCTGAGAGAGAAATATATAGATTGGTGGTCTCTCGTACCCCAGCCTGAGACCTGGCCCACTACCCAGGCCTATGCCCTAACCTGGAAATCAAACCGATGACCCTTGGCTTTCCAGGACAACTCCCAACCCACTGATCCACTCCAGTCAGGGCTGATTTTGTATTTTATCAGGCTTCCCTTAAACAGAAAGAATATTGTAAAAGTTCCTAAAACAACTGTTAAGAAAATGTCACGTAATCAAAATAATAGCTGAAGTGACTTCATTGCCTCTTTGTTGTGCTAAAGATGTGTATGATAACAGGATCAGGTGAAAGAAAATTTTATCCATTTTTATTTAACTTTATGGTCAAATGCTTTTGAATTCTATAAGGCAGAGCACATTAGAGAGTACCCATTTGTGTAAAATAAAGTAGCAGGTGAAGCCAAGTTACAGATTTTAGATGACAGGTGGTTGTAGTAGCTGTCATAGTAAGTCTTATGCTCTGAATAAATAAATAAAAGCACATGCTCACTTTTGTTCTTATAGCTTCATTATCGTTTACTTTACTATCACTGTCTATACACTATTAAACATAGAAATATGTCATTTAAAAGTGAAAGTGCCCCATAATGTTAATTGTATATATTTTAGTATGTATATTAGGTAGTTTTCTCAAAAAATATTTCAATTTCTATGTTAATGGTATTTATTAAATATTTAAAAAGTAACAAAAGGTATAAAGTTAAAGTGAAGCTCCCTTCCCTCCTGTTCCCCAACCAAACTAACTGTTTCCCTTTTCAGACAACCACTGTTACCACTTTCTTCTATCTTTTTCTAAAGATAGTCTATGCAAGGAACTCCATATAATTCTTTTTTCTTCAGTTTTTAAAAGCAAATACGTCATTCCATTTACATGCTTTACACCTTTTTCATTTAATATAATCCAGAGATCCTTTTATAAACTATACATGAAAAGCTGCCTCATTCTTTTTAGGGCTGCATGGTACTTTTTAGATTGCACAATTTATTTCTGCTGTTGATGGAGAAGTTATTTCCAATATTTTGGGATTGAAACAATGCCACAGTAAATAACTATGCAATTATATCATTTCAAATGCAAATATTTGTAAAGGACGACTTTCTAGAATTAGAATCACTAGGTCAAATGGAATATGCATTTTAAATTTTGGTTAGATATTGTCAAATTGTACTTCCTAGAAAGTTTTGCTAGTGTACAATTCCACTAATACATGTGTCCTCATTAGCTGAGAGGTGGGAAAAATAGTGTCATTTAGTTTAATTTGTTTTTCTCTTATAAGTAGCTTGGTCATATTTTTATAGGTTAAAGAGGCATTTTCGGTTCCTTCTCTGGAAATTCCCATTGATACTCTGTCCACTTTTCTGTTGGGTTGTTGTTGGTCATCTTATTAATTTGTAGGAGCTCATTAGGGAATAGACTTTTTTGACGTTTATCATTATTCTTTTGACACTCATGGTGGCCTTGCTGTGCAAAAACTACGTGTGTGTGTGTATGTGTGTGTGTGTGTGCCAGTTTTTATATAGCCAGACTTATAAGTCTTTTATTTTATAGCTCCCTAGATGTTATATTCACTGAACAAATATTTATTGATAGTATGCCTATTAATAACTTGGATCCCAAGATTCTAGGCACTGAAGACATAACAATGAACAAAACAGTACTCATGGAGCATATATCACGGTGGGATAGTTGATGAAGCCAGGTGCATTGTACTCATTGTCTTTGTTTTACTTAACATCACAAACATCTTCCTGGGGCAACATATAGAGATTTACCTTTTTTTTTTTTTTTTCTCATGCTTATAATATCCTTCTGTATAGTATTTGTTTAGGGTATAGTAAATACCCTAAATGGTACAGCCAGTCCCTTGCTAAGTCCATAGACTTTCTCAGAGGTCAGCTGATATTACAGGGCAAAGTCATAAATATTTTTGGCCTCATGGGCCTTAGAGTCTCCTCACAACTTTTCAACTCTATTAGTGTAGCACAAGAGCAACTGTAGACAATGCCTAAAAAAAGTGAGCAGGGCTGTGTTTCTATAAAACTTTATTTATAAACATTGAAATTTGGATGTCACATACTTTGCATATGTCACAAAATATTATATTAATTTTCTCCGGACATTTAAAAATATACCAAAGGATTTTAGCCACACAAAACAGGCCTTACTAAAAACAGACATCAGGCTGGATTTGGCATGTGGGCTATAGTTCACTGACCTGCTCTCCACCCTTCTGCTGCGTTGCCTTCCTAATGCTGCCCGAGCTGTGAGCTTCAGTGGTCTCTTTCACAATCAGATCAGGAAACAGCGGAGAACTCCATTGCCAAGGCCAACAATAATAACCGTTAGAGTAATAACAGTACTAACAAATCACATCCTCAACTACAGAAAACAAAGGCCATTCTCAGTCGCTGTTTGTCCTGGATGTTGATTATCACATTGTAACCTGTCCTAGGTTTGGTTCAATGATTAAGGTACCAGGTTCATTCCAGAATCGGGCTCTGCCCTTACCAGCAAGCCCCTCCCACCCCATAGCTCCCTTCCCTGGCTCATCCACTCTATCTGCTAACCCCGCTTTGTTTTTCCTCATTATTCTCAGCACACCTTACATTATATGTTTATGGGTCTCTTGTTCGTCTCCACCACGAGAATGAGGGCAGAAACTGCGTGCCATGCTCGCTGTTTCTTCTCAGAGCCTAGAGCCGGGGTTGGCATATGTATGGTGGGTGCTCAATAGATATTTGTTGGTTGAATGAGTCACCTCTCTTTGTAATTCATCCACTTGGCATTGGGCAGGTAGAGCCTGAACTCTCATACACATGGGGAGGGCTTACCATAGGTGGGTTGTAGATGGAAGGGTCTGCCACAGAGAGAATCAGTGAGGACCAGGTTACCATTGGCCACCATCTCTATGCAGCTGGATAGAGGCCAGGCAAATATGTCACCCTTCCTTCACTTGTCTGCACTTCTTCCATAACTCAGGATAAACAAGGCTCCTTCCCCCTTCCCTGGAATGAAGCACCAATGATAAAATAGCCCCGAAATGGTCAGAGCAGAGCCTGAGAACCATAGGTAGGCACCTATGTACTGTTTTTCACTCTGAAGCTGTGAAATTGCTTTGGTTTTCTTTTTCCAGCCTAAGGATCAAAAGCAAACACTTAAGTGCCTACCTGTTGCTCTGCTTTGGCCATTCCTGAACTGCTTTATCCTTACTGTATGTTTCTGCATGCTAATAAGGAATGGAAAAATGAAATATTGATGGTGGGAAATAACTTCTGAATTTTGCATGTAATTTATGAAAAACTGATTTTTTTCCTTAAAATATTTCTATGTAATATTTATATTTTAAGTTGAACACAACTAAGAAGGAAATTAAACTTCCTAAAGCAAACAGTACAGAAAACAAGTAAACTTTATCTAAATCAGGTTGAACACTCTAGATGACAATTTTTGAAAAATTGTCATATACAGTTTTCTCTATAGTTATCTGCAAAATAGTTGTCTGATTTAATTAGTCTCTAAGGTCACACGCAAAATAAAACAATTGCCAATCACCAAATACATTGTGATTGCCAAGTGCACACAACAGCAGTAAATATGGGTGAGGTTAGGGCAGATACAAGAGGTCTTTGCATACAGTTACAATAAAGTGGAGATTACTGGGCATAATCCTAGGAGAGAGGTTTTTTGGTCCTATAGTCACATTGTCACATTGAACCTTATTTATCCCAATTGTGAAATTAAGAGTGAGGTGAGGTAGACTTTTAGTCATAATGTCTAGATCAAAAAGTTTTTATAAGCCCTGGCTGGTAGCACATTGGTTAAGGCACCGGCCTGCGAACCCAAAGGATGCAGGTTCGATTCCCCAGCCAGGGCACATAACCAGGTTGCAAACCAGGTCTCCAGTCAGGTCTGTGGCTGGAGGCAGGTGAAACGCAATCATACATTGATGTCTCTCTCCCTCTCTGCCTCTCTCCCTTCCCCTCTTTCTAAAAAATAATGAAACAAAATATTAAAAAAAAAAAAAGTTTTTATAAATTTACCACCCTAGCTCATGTAAGCCTTTGAAGGTGTGTGTGTGTGTGTGTGTGTTGGCAAGAAAAAGCCCCCATTTAGAAAACATTACATTTCTTTCCACTAAGTTTATTAAAAAGATCCAACAAGTATATTTAGAATACCTATGAAATGCACAGCTACATCCTACGCAATGGAGTAAGGCAAATAAAGAATTTGCAGTCTTGTTACCTAGTTCTTAAGTTTTTGTTTTCCATATGTAGTCAATATTTGGTGGTGTAAAAACAAACAAACAAAAGAAAACAACAACAACAACAAACAGAAAACAGGTAAGAACAGATCCTGTGAGAGATATATAGGACATATAAAATAAGCCTGGCTTTGTTGAAAAGCATTCATATTTCCTATACAATTGGCATGTGGTAATTATATTTGGAATTCCTAATAAGCACTTCCTAAGTAATTGGCACCCTGTACATGCTTCCCAGTACTAAGTATTACACTGGATAACCCCACGGAAATGGTGTGTGTGTAATTTGATGAACTGAAAACGGAAGGCATCCACTATAATTGAAATCAGTTTCCCTGTTACATTTAATATGGGCATACCAAGGAGGAAAAGAGAAGTTATATATAATTATGACTTAGAAGGGAGTTTTTCAGGCATTTCAAGGGCTCTTTCATACAGTGACCTAGGTAGAAATGGGTCAAGTCATGCTGTCACCATGGCACAGAGCCTGGCAGTCTGCAGTGATGAGTCAACTGAAGTCAGTTTTGCTAAGTTCAGCAAACCTCACAAAATGTCAACTCTGTGGGATGCATTTTGGTGGGTACAAAACAATTTTTTAGTTTTAAAGAATAAAATTCCTGGCTGGTGTGGCTCAGTAGACTGAGTGACAGCCTGAAAACCAATAGGTTGCCTGTTCAATTCCCAGTCAGTACACATGCCTGGGTTGTGGGTCAGGTTCCCAATTGAGGGTTGTGTGTAAGACAACTGACCTCTATATCTCTGGCACACTGATGTTTCTCTCCCTCTTTTTCTCCCTCCCCTCCCTCTCTCTAAAAGTAAAATAAATGAAGTTTTTAAAAGACATTTAAAAAAGAATAAGATGCAGCCTCAAAACTTCCTTGTAATTGTTCAAAGAGTTTACTAACTACTTGGGCATGTAGGACATAAGAACAAATGGTGACAATAGTTTGTGATATAAGCAATTTCAATTCCTTGATAAAATTTTAATTTCAGGATAAATATATTTCCATTAAAGCCAGTTCAGGTCTTTTATGAATTATATCATGCTACCAAAGTTTGTAAAAATGATTTACTTATTTTACATCAATAGAATAACTCGCTATTATTGCTTATTAGGAAGCAAGGTAGAATGAATAAAAAGGAAAGGCTGAAGTGAGTACAGTGATAATGGCATGGAAATAATAATCATAAAAGACATTTTCCCAACTCTATATATGCTTTTATCCTCACCAAAGGACATGCTTATTGATATTAGAGAAGGGGGAAGGGAGTGAGAGAAACATTGGTGTGAGATAGAAACATCAGTCAGTTCCTTTTCCTTTTTATCCCCACTGGGGATCAAACACACAACCTAGATATGTGCTCTGACCAGAAATCGAACCCATGACTTTTCAGTTTAAGGGGCTATGCTTCAACCAGTTGAGCCACACCAGCCAGAGCCAAATCTTTGCATTTTTTCTAATAATTCTAACCACATGCACAATTGCATTTAAGAGCAATTAGACTATACTACAAGTTTACTGCCATCAAAACTGTCTGGCACTGGCATAAGAATAGACATATAGATCAATGGAACGGAATAGAGAGCCCAGAAATAAACCCAGGGCTCTATGGTCAATTAATATTCCACAAAGGGGGAAGGAACATAAAATGGAGTAAAAACAGTCTCTTCAAACAAGTGGTGTTGGGAGAACTGGACAGCAACATGCAAAAAGATAAAACTAGACCACCAACTTACACCATACACCAGAATAAACTCAAGATGGATAAAGGACTTAAACATAAGCAGTGCCACCATAAAAGTCCTGGAGAAAAATATAGACAGTAAAATTTTAGATATCCTATGCAGAAATATGTTTACTGATACTTCACCAAGGGCAAAGGAAATAAAAGAACAGATCAACAAATGGGACTATATCAAATTGAAAAGTTTCTGTTCAGCTAAAGAAAACACCAGCAAAATTTAAAGGGAACCAACTGTATGGGAAAACATATTTGCCATTGATACTTCAGACAAGGGTTTGATCTCCAAAATATATAAAGAACTAATGTGACTCAACACCAGGGAGACAGACGGCCCAATTAAAAAATGGGCAAAAGAACTGAACAGACAACTCACTGAGGAAGACATACAAAGGGCCCAGAGGCATATGAAAGAATGCTCAACATCACTAGCCATCAGAGAGATGCAGATTAAAACCGCAATAAGATACCACCTCTCATCTGTCAGAATGGCAATCATCAACAAATCAACAAACAACAAGTGTTGGCGAGGATGTGGGGAAAAGGGAACCCTGGTGCACTGTTGGTGGGAATGCAGGCTGGTGCAGCCACTATGGAAAACAGTATGGAGTTTCCTTAAAAAACTAAAAATAGAACTGCCTTTTGATCCAGCGATTCCACTACTTGGACTATACCCAAAGAATCCGGAAACACCAATTCATAAGAACCTATGTACCCCTATGTTCATAGCAGTGTTATTTACAATGGCCAAGTGCTGGAAACAGCCTAAGTGCCCATCAGTGGATGATTGGATCAAAAAACTCTGGTACATTTACACAATGGAATACTACACAGCAGAAAGAAGGAACTCCTACCCTTTGCAACAACATGGATGGAGCTAGAAAGTATTATGCTTAGTGAAATAAGCCAGTCAGTGAAAGACAAATTCCATATGATCTCACCCATTACAGGACAATAATGAACAAAACAAACAACAAGCAAAACAGAACCAGATACATGAACACAGTGAATGGGCCTTCAGTGAGCAGCGGGAAGGGGGGCAGGAGGAGGGGAGAGGAAGAGGCAAAGGAGGAGAGCAGTTTAGTCAAGAACCTGGTATGGAAGAACCATGGACATGGACAACAAGTGGGATTGACTTTTGGGGAGCGTGGGTGGGTGGGGAAGGGGACAGAGGGGAGTAAAAACAGGATGGATATAATACAACAACAATAAAATTAAATTTTTTTTAAAAAAAGAGCAATTAGAATTAAGAAATGTGAATGACTTTATCTGAAGGAAAAAATCATATTCAAAAACAAGCAGGAGAGCCCAGATTGTAGGCTAAGAATTTGTCTCTATAACCTCCCCAAGCACCATTAACATAATAACAAAGAAATCCTGAAAAAAATTGGTTTATAACATCTCTACCAACAAGATAGGTGTTATCAACAGACAAGCATCTCACATAATTTCTGGATGCCCAAAGGAGAGGCATTGCATAGAAAATATGGAAACTGCTAAAGCCCAGATACAAATATCATGGACCTTGACAGTAGCTGAGAGAAATTTGAAGAAGTGGAGAGAGAAGGGAGTGTAGATGCACTAACATCCACAAAACATACATCAGGATGTCAGTAGCTGCTGGCTATAGGTTATGGGGCAAATAGCAATTTAAGAACTTTATATAAGGTCAACAGTGTAACCACTAAAATAACTAGACATAAGAACAGAAAGAGCCTTGGCTGGTGGCTCATTGGATAAGGTGCCGGCCTGAAAACCCAAAGGTCACTGGTTCGATTCCCAGCCAGGGCACATGGCCAGGTTGCAAGTCAGGTCTCCAGCCAGGTCGGTAGCTGGAGGCTGGTGAAAGGCAACCATACATTGATGTTTCTCTCCTTCTCTGCCTCTCTCCCTAACCCTCATTCTGAAAATAATAAATAAAATTAAAAAAAAAAAGGACAGAACTAGGAAGTGGATGGGGGAGTAATAGCACTAAATTCTTTAACTTTCTTATCAAGGGCTGATAGATACTATCAACAGATGCTATCTAGAATTGAGAAATCAAGAAGTAATTTGGAGTTGTTGAGATAACAACCAAAAGTAGTAAAATAAGGCACAATTACAAGTATTTCCCTCTGAGATACGGAATGGCCAAAAGGAGAATTATGTACTTTTCTTCACTGTCTTTTTTTAAAACAAGTGTATTGAACATTTTTATAATAAATAAATAAGAATAGGAGTACCTAAACAAAGAAATATTCTGAGTTTATAAAAAATGAGATATTTTACATATTCAATAGGAAAAAAAGGTAAGACACAGGAAAATACCTAAAATATAATTGTGTTATAATGTTTGAAATATATTTTGGTTTCTTATATATATGTTTATAAATACAAAGAAAAGGCATTAATGGTGGCTTCCTCTGGGGGAAAGAAATAGAAAAGAGACTCATTTTCTTTCCTCATTGTGCACTTTTGAGTTATTTGAAATGGTTACAGGCAGCCTCTGTAGCCTTTTTTTAAAAATGTTCATCCAAGAATATTTTTTATGATTGATTTTAGAGAGAGGAAGAGGGGAGGGAGGGAGGAAAGAGGAAAGAGAGGGAGATGAGAAACATCAATTAGTTACCTCACATACACATCCTGACCGGGGGTCAAACTTGCAATCCAAATATGTTCCCTGACCAGAAATTGAGCCTGCAACCTTTAGTGCACAGTACAATGCTCCACCCACCTGAGCCAATCTGGTCAAGGCTATAATTCTTTCAGGTTTAAAAACGGCCTGGCTGGTGTGGCTCAGTGGATTGAGCACCTGCCTGTTAACCAAAGGATCACTGGTTAGATCCCAATCGGGGCACATATCTGGGTTTCAGGCCAGGTCCCCAGTTGCGGGTGTTCAAGAGGCAACCACACATTGATGTTTCCCTCTCTTTCTCCCTCCCTTTCCCCATTCTCTAAAAATAAATAAATAAATATTTTTGAAAAACCTTATAAAAATGAATAAATTAAAGAAATTAAGAGAATGGCAAAAAATACATTAAACTCTTAATTTTGGCCTGTACACTTATGTATCCATCCATCTACTTAACAAACATACGGAATTCCTTTGGGGAGGGAGGGCTATGCATTATACAATACTAAGCACAGGTGAAAAGGAAGTAAAAAATACAATCTCTGCCTTCAAGGAATTTGTAGTCAAATAGCTCAAAAGACCGTAAACACACAATTACAATATGAGGTGATAAGTGTTCCACTGGACTAATATGCAGAAAGATGTGACAGGGACACTCACCCTTACAAAGGGTAGGCTTCCGGGAAGCAATGGTGACCAAATGGAGGACAGATATACGAATATCAAGGCACATAGAGTCTTCTTCTGTGGATGTTTTATATGTAAGTGTGAATTAGGAGTGAGCAAGTCTATATTAATAACAAAATGACACCAAATGTTGCTGTGACTACCTTAGTGCTTCAACCCTTGACCTTCTCTCAGGAGCCCAAACAATCAATCAGAAGATAGGTGCATTCCATGAGGCTTTGGGGAGGAGAAAGGAAAGCCAACATTGTCAAGTTTTCCAGCAATCCAAACTCCCTGAGAAAATAGGGGAGCACTATCAGAACTGACCAGCACAGCCTAGAAGGTGTGCAAATATTTGGATAATGGATGAGCGTCATCCCTTTGAAGATTCAAAGCACTCTGGAAAAGAGGCTAAGAAAGCCATTTCCCCAAGTCCCACAGATGGGGACTTGCAGAAACAAAACAGACTTGAGTTGTTGCTTCTGGCTGGTCTTTTTGTTCTGGTGAGATCAGGCCCCTCCTTCCACCCCACCCCCCACCCCAGAAGAGAGGAGAGGAAAGTTACAAAGGGATCTGGGGTTCACAGAATTGGGTGTCACCAGGCCTTGTTTCCCTGGCCACCACTGTCTGTGGTTTCCCAGGCAGGCTTTGGAGCAGCCCTCTGCATTTCAAGTCTGCACGAGAATTCAGTTGCTGAGACTCAGCGATGCTTTTCTGGCACATTTGTTTTGCCCTCCAGTACTTTCAGTTGGTTTCTATGGTCTTTCCAGCCAGCATGAAGGTCAACAGGCCTGGAATTCAAACTTCTGAAACATTCTACTCTGTTTCTGAGATTTCAATGTTCAAAGCTATTTCTTTTTTGCAACAGGAGCCTCAGCATGGAAAACAAGATAAATGTGATATGACAATTGCAGAGGAAATTGTGGGTTTATGTCTCCAGGTGGGCTAATTTCCAAATTAGACTGGAGAAAATTGCCCAGGATAGTTTCACAGGTTTCCTTCATGGTTCATGGTGGCAGGATTGTTGCACCTGCAAAATTTAATCACACGTTTATTTATTTATTTTTCCACAGCAAAGATATCACTATAATTGGGGGTTGCTTGTCTTAACCAAACTTGTTTCTTATAAAGCCTAGGAGCAGCAGTTTTACCCTGGGAATGAATAAATGATGTCGTGAGGCTATCTGACATTATTACTCCGAAGATTTCAAGTTACTTCATTTTAACTACAATGAAATCACTGGAAGGATAACCTACATAAAGAGTTTTGATCTTCATCGTGACTGACTCATGTTTGCCTTCGTTGATTGTAAGGTGGTGACGCACTCCAAAGTGAAATATAGTTCGCTAAAAGTCCATCTAAACCAGAGGTATTGAAGCAAGGATGTTTGATTAATTCAATATTGGTAGTTACTGTGAATATTTCATGTGGACAGATTCAATGCATTTCAACAGATATTCATGGAGTGGTTTCTGTGTTAAAGGCTATGTGGGAGGCCCTGTGAGAAATGTGACAATGAGGGCATGCCCTCAAAGCACTTGCATTCTTGAGAAAATGAACTTTTTTAGTTTCAAGATTATGGCAAAAGTATGTTAACTTGGAGTCTTTTGACTGGAGCCATTTCAGGACACCCCACTGGCTTGAAAGGCAGGGGTGAGAAATCTTGTGGCAACTGGCACCAAGGATTAATTTTTAGACCTGATATCTGATAATCAGCTCATTGACTTGCCAGCTTCTATTTAAGTAGACAGACCAAGGGATGTCTCTCTAAGATTCTCTGTTATTTGCTTTTCAGCTAGTTGGGCAACATGGTTCAAAGTCATTTAATTATTTGTTAGTTCTGATTGATAAAAGATAAGCAAGCTATGAGTTACAAGGATGAGGAAACCCTAGTGGGATGAGAAATCTGAGGCAGCATTAGTGAGTAGGTGATTGGATCTGGAGAAGAGTCAGAATTTGCCAGTGGCTCTCAAGAAGGGGCACACTGAAATTTGGAGGAAACTTGTAGTTGTCAGCATGACTGGTGTTTGGTGGGCAAAGGCCAGTCTCAAACTTATCCCGTATCTTTCACAGCTCAATATGTACATGAAAAAAAAAAAAAAACTGCTTATAATAATCTAAGAATCCAACTTTGTTTTACATATAAATACAATGTACCTGTTACATAATTCTAAATATGCTGCATTTTCCAAAAATGCAACTACCATATATATCAAGAGAAAACTGTGCTTTGTTTTGGGCAGAACTTCCCGAGTCATTCACCATCTGATCAACGCCACTCTCAGTATCACTGCTCTGAAAACCCACACATCAGACTGCGTGTGTATCACTCCATAGACAGCCAGCATCCAACCAACTCCGTATGTCTTCTAGTGTAGTCGTGCCCAGGAGTTAACATTTTGCCGTTCGTATTATTTGAGGAAAAAATTACTTTCCTTTTATTTCTCTTTTATATTACAAGTAGGTCAATATCATAATTTTTTTAAATTGCAGTAAACTACATAAAACAGAATATGTATCATCTTCACCAGTTTTGTGTGTACAGTTCAATGGTATTAACACTCACATTGTTGATCAGCCATCACCCACATCCATACGTAGAACTCTTCATTTTACACAACTGAAACTGTTCCCATTAAACACTTCCCTGTCCCGGCCCTGGCTGATGGCAGTGGGTAAAGCGCCAGCCTGAGAACCCAAAGGTCACTGATTCAATTCCCCAGCCAGGGCAGGAGGTTTTAAAGAGAAGAAAACTGGAGTGTGGGGAAGCCCCACTCCAAGTGGCTGGTCAGTGTCACTCCACAGCCTAATTAGGCAGTTCTGGCCTCTGGAAGCCACCAAGCCCTGCACCCGTGTCTGACCCACACACTGATCAATTTTAATAAGAGCACCATATTGTCGCTAGGTCACTTCATTTTTATCTGCAATGAAATCACTGGAAGAATGACCTCCATAAAGAGTTTCGCTCTTCCCTCAGAGTCACATTTGTCATTGCTGATTGAGAAATGAAAATACTTGAAAGTGAAATGTAGTACATATTCTGATAACTCTGGCCCTAATAATAATGTCACCTCAAACCAATAGGACCGTGGCATAATCTTTACTTGCTTGTACCCAGCCTGTGACTTCTCTTTTCTTAAATACCAGAGATAATTTACTTGCACTGAGAGAAATCTCATTTGTGGTTCTGTAATGGTGTGAGCCAAGAATAAAAAACTTTACCACTAGTATGAGGTTTATTTTAAAAAGCAGATACAGAATTGAGTACCCATCTCCTTCTTTGTATTGAACGCAGTAAATTCACTGAGTGGGTTCCTTTGTTCTTTACAACCACACCAAATACTTCAAGCCCTTGGTTAGAGGTAGTATGGAACATTATATATGTAGGTACATTTTAGCAAAACTTATATTTGCTACCTTGTGACTTTTAAAAAAGATTTTTTAATTAATTAATTAATTATAGAGAGAGGGGAAGGGAGAGAGGCAGAGAGGAAGAGAGACATCAATGTATGGTTGCCTTTCACCTGCCTCCAGCTACAGACCTGGCTGGAGATTTGACTTGCAACCTCATTATGTGCCCTGGCTGGGGAATTGAACCAGTGACCTTTGGGTTCACAGGCCAGCACCTTATCCACTGAGCCACCAGACAGGGCTTGGTGACTTTTTTTTTTTTAAAGGAATGTCTATTTGAAATGGTTTGCATTCTGATGGCCAGTTAATATGCACAATCACCATATGTGATTCTAGAATACCTACCTATATATAATACTATTTATTCTTGAACAGTCAATCAGATATGGGTTTTTAAAAATTTCCTGAATTTAAAAAATTTTCTCTTCTTTCTTTTTAGAGAGAGGGGAAAGGAGGGAGAAAAAGGGGGGAGAGAAACATTAATGTGAGAGACATACAGGCCCTCCCTCACGTGCCCCCAATTAGGGACCTGGCCTGAAACACAGGCAAGTACCCTGGGTGGGAATTGAACCAGAGGCCTTTTGGTTCACAGGCCAGTGCTCATCTACTGAGCCACATTAGCCAGGCAGTATGGATATATTTCAAAGTTGCAATCTGAAATATTCTTAATTATGTCTCTTTTTGTTAGGGCTATGGCAGTTTCCCACAGTTTCAAGAATTGGAACTTTGTCATTCATTTACTTTGAATGACAGAATTGAATTCAGTCATTCAACCTGTATTATATTTACTGGCCTAATATGTAGGATGGACAACACTGTTCCTATTAATGCATAAATGAGACTCAGTCCTTGCCCTCCAACTAGTAAGTGAAAGATCTTTTTTCACATTCAATAGTGATTTGGAGATGTACTTGTTAAGCTCTTACATCCTATAAAAGAAAACTGAGGATTTTAGATGCAAGGGGTATTTACCAATAAGGGTATTTTATTAGTAGTAGCAATAGAAGTGAAGAACTTGGACATTTTATCTGGCTAAATAAAATCCTGAGAACCATGGAAGCACGCCCAGAGTGTGACCAGGCACCTTCACAGAGTAATGGGCTATATACTCAGGGTATACTGAGACATCCTCAGAAAGTATAAGACAGTTAATGATCATAGTAAGACTGGAGCATTCTTAGACAGAATAAAGTTACAATCTAATCCAGTATAATACAATCCCCATATGAGGAAACTTTCTGAATTTTCTCATTTTTGAATGTCCTCATTTTAGTCAACTAAAGCACCATTTATTTCCCCTGTCCCCAAGATATCAATCCCTGGAAACAGAATTCTTTCATGTTAGAAAAGAAGTCAACTTAGTTATTTTCAGATGAAGGAATTTAAGTCCAGAAAGATATGATGATTTTCCTGAAGTCAGAGGTCTCATAATAAATTAAGGAGAAATACTCAAGTGAGACCCCCATTCCCCTGGAGAGGATGTTTTCATTAGATTTCTCTGTTCTTAGAAGCTGCTCTTTTCGATGTTCCTCAGGTTTTACCCTTCCTCATCTCTGGTTCTCCTATGTATACTTCTTCTCCCAATTTCTCTGCTCACTTTAAGAAATTGATATTCCCAGAACATAGCTGTCACTGCTCAGTGTGAGATATACAATTAAGAAAACACTTCCTGCGCTGGCTGGTGGTTCAGTGGTTTGAGCAGCACCATCCTGCAAACCCAAGTGTCGCTGGTTCGATTCCCAGGCAGGGCACATACCCAGGTTGCAAGCCAGGTCTCCAGCCAGGTCTGTAGCTGGAGGCAGGTGAAAGGCAACCATACATTGATGTCTCTCTTCCTCTCTGCCTCCCTCCCTTCCCCTCTCTCTAAAAATAATAAATAAAATATATTTAAAAAGAAGAAGAAGATAAGTTCTTGCTGCAAACCAATTGTCTGTTCTTACTTATAGGCCCTGACTTCTCCCATAACTTTGGCTCGCACATGATTTTGGTTGGACTTGGTGCCATATCTATATGGTCTATTTGTTAACTGACTTCGGATTTCTAATAAATTCAACTTTTTCAGACAGTTTATTACTCTTCATTATCCAGGGGTGAATAACTTTATAACTATGTGTCTTTCTGTCTAAACCTAAATTCCAGTTGGTGATTTCAGGTCTGGCCAGGAGAGGGTTACAATCAAGTTAGAGGAGATATTTTATAACCAGAGGTGAATTGGGGATTATCTGTTCCTTGTGACTAATCTGTGCCCCTACTTCCCCCTCAACAATTAATGTAACAGCTTGGTTGTCACTGCCATGCGAATCAAGGTAAAGCGTCCCCTCCCTCCTTGATCTGAGTCCCAACTGCTTTGCTGGAAGAATCTGACAGTCTGACTAGAAGAACTGTCGGGGGTGGGAAAAAGAAGAGAGAGGTAGGAAGTGTTTCTTTTCCATGATATTTGAGCTGTGAGTTGTCAGGAAGGGAGAGATTTGAGTGGATTTTTACCGGTTATTGAGTGAAGCTCTGCTTAGAGCTCTAGGCTTATTTCTCAGAACCCCCCTGGGGTGCTACCATTTTTATTTCTTTATTTTTAGGTGGTAGCTGTAGTGTAGTGAAGGAATACAGGATTTGGGATGGAAGCCCTGGGTTCAGTTCTTCCTTCCGGATCTTTTATTATTATTATTATCTAATTTCGTTGTTGTTTTATGACATCCATCCCCTTTTTCCTCCCCTCTGTCCCCTTCCCCACCCACCCACTCCCCTCAAAGTCAACCCCACTTGCTGTCCATGTCCATGGTTCTTCCATACTAGTTCTTTGACTAAACTGCTCCCCTTCTTTGCCTCCTTCTCTCCCCTCCCCCACCTCCCCTCTGCCCACTGGAGATCTATTCACTGTATTCATGTATCTGTTTTAAAAAATTAAATTTAGTTTTATAGGAAGGGGGAAGGGAGGGAGAAAAAAAATCAGTGCGAGAGGGCAGCTCCAGTTGCCGTCAGTGGATTGCCCCTACAACGCGCCCCAACCAGGGACTGAACCCGCAGCTCATGCAGGTGCCCTGGCTGAGAATCAAACCGGCGACAGTTGGCTTCGCAGGACAAGGCCTGACAAGCTGAGCCACACTGGCCAGAGTTTGACCAGGTGACTGATTACCTGGGTTAGATCATCGTGGGGCAAGTTAAGTGTTCTCTACCTCAATCTCCTCATCTCCCAAGTGGGGGATAATAATAGCACTTTCCCATTCTTTGTTGTGAAGTTTAGATGAGATAATACATATGAAAGTGTTTTTGTGAACTCTAAATCTCCGCACAAGGGTCAATTACACACTATTAAAGGTGCTTCAGCTCGGTCCTTATGCTAAAATGCTGCTTATGCAACAGAGGTGGCCTGCATTAACTGGCTAATTGCCTCTTTTAAATGTTAAACAGTAACTCCTCTCCCTTACCCCCAGCCCAAACCAACTTTTCTAGGCAAAAAGAAAATAAAATAACAAATAAAAAGAAAGAAAAGAAAAATAGCACTTTATTTTCACCAAGAAAATACATGAGGAAGGCAACTTTAGATTTTTCAGCAGAAGCAACAAAGGTCAGTCCAGCACCAGAAGATGGGAGAGCTGAGGGTTGACTTTCTTTTTTTCCCTGAACGGGTTTATTACCCAGAGGGGAGGGGGCCCAGTCCCTGAATGCCGACTTCCTCCCGGCTGCAAGGACATTGCTCAGCTCCTCTCTCCTCCTCTAGGCACGGATGGTGTCCTCGCTCTTTTCCTGACAAATTTCAGGGCCCTCTTGTCCTTAGAGACCTTGAGCAGCTCGGAGGAGTGCCGTTCGCCAGGGGCAAGGTCACACACCTCTCGATCCAGTCCCGAAAGAACCTGGTGCACTGGTGAGGCCCGCGGCGGTGGCGCTGCGCCTGGCTGGCCCACGTTCTCCGTCACCTTGCCGCCCTGCTCCAGACCGCGGCCGGGGGGCAGCGCCAGGCCGGGGCTGTGGGTCCTCGGTGGCTGCAGTGGTGGACTGCTTCCTTTCTACCCAGTTCAGTCTCAAAAAATGTTACAGTAGCAGCGAATTACTTAAAATTAACAGGGGGCAGAGTGTTGGCCTTGATTAAGCTCTCAACGGATCACGTTAATTACTTCATTTTTTACTTGTATTATTCTACAGTGTAATGGTTTTAAAGGCAATGATTATACGACTACCTTTGCATTCTACCTACCTTTTATGTTGTTGTGGGTTTTGTTTTGTTTTTTTTTTTAATTATTATTTAAAATTCATGAGCTGGCCCGGTATACTTGTTAACTCCTCCACTCTTCTCCCTTGATAATTCCACTTATGTTACTTCTGCTGTGTTTGGAGTTTCATTTACCATCTGTAAGGAATCTGTTTATCATGCCTATTAAGTAGAGAGGAAGCAGATCAGGAATGAATTTAAAGTGGCCTGATAAGAAAATAATCTAAAATATCCTAATCAAAATCCTATTAATGTTTAAGAAAGATCTTGACTATCTTGGTTTTGGGTTGTATAAACAATGCTTCTGGCCCTGGCTGGTGGAACAGTGGCTAAGGCACCAGTCTGCGAACCTAAAGATCTCTGGTTCAATTCCTAGCCAGGGCACATAACCAGGTTGCAAGCCAGGTCTCCAGCCAGGTCTGTAGCTGGAGGCAGGTGAAAGGCAACCATATGTTGATGTGTCTCTCTCCCTCTCTGCCTCTCTCCCTTCCCCGCTCTCTAAAAATAATAAATAAAATCTAAAAAAAAAAAAAAAAATGTTAACAAACTAAGTTATGTTGTTGTAAAGTATTGTAGTTTGCCTCATAGGGGGAAAAAGCCTCATTGGAAATAAAATAAATTTACTTGTTTTACTAATAAAAAATATTTCTGAAAATTGTTGGTTATCTTCTAATTGATTCAGAGAGAGACTTTTTTTTTTTTTTTTTTTTTAGCTTCGATGAAAAGATATCACAGTCATCATCTTTAAAGTGTGTATTTCATTCCTATTTGCTCCGGTTACCTGTATCTCTAGGACAATAGCAGTTCCCTCTTATTCCCACATCACCCCTAGGATGGGTCTTCCTTTGGCGCTATAACAACTACTCAAGAAAGCATGTTGGAATTGCAAATCAATTCCAAGGTGTATGCAAATACTTTCCTGATTTCAACATTGCAGAATTAGTAACAGATTTCTTGCAACAGTGAGAAACGCCTGGAGATTTCTTAGCAGGAACCATCCAATTCTTGTCCTGCAGGATGTCCTAAAAGATAGACATGGATGTTGTTTGGGTATATCTCTTTTAACAATAACTTGTGGAATACTAGGTAATTAGTATCAAGGGAAGACTGACGTTTGGACCTCCACAGGGCGAGAGGAGGTTTGCAGGAGACCCTCCTTCCCTTGCTCCCAAAACACCTCCTGCAGCAGAGAAGCCTTTCCCTTTTTCTTTTTATTGTGGCAAGGCCAATGCCAGAACCAGCCCCGGGGTGCAGGGGCCTAGATTCCTGGGTGGAAAGGAATAAATGGCTCCTTCACAACCCCTCCCTCTTTCCCTCAAGATCTTGCCTCCAAAACAGAGCCTTGGGAATTATGGCCTAAGGCTAGACAAGCCATCAAGGGAAAATGCCAGTTGTGCGGACTGGGACTTGGGGGTGAGACAGACTACTGAGCCTGCAGAGCCAAGTTGAACCTCCAAGCCCCAACCTGGAGCACGTCCAGCTGAGTGCTCAAGCAGAAGCTCCACGAACCAGCTGCTTCCCCAAAACTGCAAATTCAAATTTCCCCGAACAGATTCGTGGAGTTTGAAATCTGTATATAGACCCACCCTCTCCCTCTGTAGGCAGCAGCAATTTCAGAACTGTTTTCTCTGTGAATTGTTAACCAGCTCAGAGCCTGGCAGTGCACCCAAGTGGCAAGCTTTTGTTGGTTTGTTTCGGGACAGCCAGAAGGAGCTCGGTGGAACTGGTCTGGTGCCTCTGCAGTGCACCTGGTGGGGTAGGAACTGCAGCCAGGGAAAACACGGGCAGGGGCCTGGGCAGACATGACTGTCCTTACAGACTCTGCCTTCCTGCTTTACCTACTCCGGCCGCAGGTGCAGCACTAGGATCCTTGGGCAAACCACGAAAGCTTGAAAACTGGAATGTCAGGAAGAAAATGAGTTAAAAATGCCAAAATCCTCTCTTGGCCTAATTGAAGAGAAAGCAATATTTACAGCTATTTGATCACATCTCAAAGTGGCCGGCCATTAGTGTCAACTCATTTCAACCAATGATTGTTAGTCCCTACTATGTGCCCTGGGTGTAGACTGAAGAAACAGACAGACTCTATCCCATAGGGACCAGACTCTACTAAGATAAAAAAGCTATTTTGGGTGAGAAATGTAAAGGACACTCGGGAAACATATTTTCCCTAAATAAACCTTAAGATGCCATAAACCCAGACAGAAAATTATTCAGTAATAAAATACTCTCTGAATGGCAAAGTCCTATAATAATAACAAAACAGCAAAGATATGTACACTTAGTACAGATCCTTTTTTTTTGCCTCTTGCTTCCTGATTTCAAAGAGTTTAGCAGCCACTGCTGAGTTAATCCTTAGTACTAAACCTGATTCTAACATCTTCATTTAAAAAAAAAAAAATTGGCACAAACCCTTCAGCATCCCACAGGGAAGAAGTTCTGAAAGCAAAGAACGCTCACCCCCTCACAAGCACCAAGCAGCAAATTAAAGACAGTTCTAATTTTATTCAGCAAAGTAAGTTGGGGCCCAGAAGGATCAAACCAATGCCCACAAATGAAAGTCACTGAAAAAAAAATGCAAGTTTATTTCTTGCAGGTGGGCATGAAAAACTCTTTAATGTACCTTTGGGCATTCTTGCTGAGCTTTTGCTCTCTCTGTAAGGTCCTGAGTACATTCTGGGAAGGCTTACTTCATTTTCAAAGAAAGAATCACTTCCTTCCATTTTAAAAATGGAAAGGAAGATAAAGATTTTGTTTCTATAACATGATACATAAAGGCCATGTGATTCGGCTGACGATTTCCAAGTCCTTTGATGGTCCCCCTCAGAACCATATTCACATGAAGGGAAAGGTTATGAATTAAAGAATTCAATTGTTTGCAAAAATTAAGTGACACCGAGCCAGAGATGGAGAAGATCTGGAACAGACCTGAACCCTAATTACATAGTAATCTGATACTTCCCACTTGCTTCACCTGGCAGCCTTCGTCTTCAAAGGACTTTACCAATGTTAATGAATTCTTCACCTCCTTTCCTCTCATCTACTCCCAAAATAGCTACTCTTTAAAGAAAAGTTGTTCTAACTCTTGAGAAGACTTGACTCACATTATCATATCATTTTAGGATACTTTCCTTTGATGTTTTGGGATATTTCCTTTTGCCTGATTTTGAACAGATAGTGTATATTCTATGACCCTGTAAAACTACTTAAAAAAATAAAAACCACAGGCACACTTGAGCCTCTCTGTGGAAATATTGTAATAAAATAATATACAAGCATTAGCATAGGACAAAGAGCAGGAACCCTTCATGAAAGCCTCTGACACACGTAAGCTGGGTCCAAAATAGGTAAGCAGGAAGATGTCAAGTGCATAAGAGGGAAAGGCATCCTAAGCAAAAACGAGCTGCATGGAGGAAGATCCAGGATCTGAATGGGCATTGATGGCCCAGAAAAAGGCACAGTGAGTAAGTCAGAACCCAGGCTGGAGGTATGAGTTAAAATCATTGGAATGAGACTGGAAGAGTGACTTGCTCAAGGTTACACAGCTAGGAGGTGACACAGCCACATTTAAACCAGGCTCTCTGGCCCTGAGTTCATTCTCAGTCTAACTTATCTCCTCACTGCCCCTCCCTATACAAAGAATAAGACAGATAGAAGGAACTTACCACCTAATAGACAATACAGGCAAGTAAATTCATAACTGCAATACATGCAACAGACATCTGTTGAATATCTTCTATGTTCCAGTAACTATGGTAGGCAAAGTGGATACAAAAAAGGAGAAAGAGAAGGCAAAGAAGAAGAAGAAGAAGAAGAAGAAGAAGAAGAAGAAGAAGAAATTAACTATCTTTTTAAAAAGATTTTATTTATTTTTAGAGAGAGGGGAAAGGAGAGAGAAAGAGTGGGAAAGAAACATCACTGTGTGGCTGCCTCTCATGCACCCCCAACTGAGGACCCAGCCTACAACCCAGGCACGAGTCTTGATTGGGAATCAAACCATAGACCTTGTGGTTCGCAGGTCAGCTCTCAATCCACTGAGCCACACCAGCTAGGGCAAGTTTCTCTCTTTTAATGAAAGCCAGAGAGTCTGGTTAAGGAAAGAATAGCAATTATAATAACATGCATCTGCTAAAACATGGGCCTGTACAAAATGCCAGGAAGCATAGGGGAGACTGGTCATAGGGAGTCGGACAAAGTGCTCAAAAGTCTTCACTCAGCAGACACTGGAAGGTTCATGATTCAGTGGACAGTGCCATGGGTACGGCATAGGATCATGATCATTGCTAGCATTTATTAAGCACTTACAGTGTACTGGACACTGTCCAAAGCACTTTTTTTCATGTTACTTCATTTAATCCTCACACAATCCCCCATGCTACAAGTGAAGACACAGACAGAGAGGTGAAGAATTTTGCCCAAGATCACACAACATGTAATCAGTAGAGCCAGAATTTGAATCCAAGTTGTTAGATACAGAGCCCAAGCACTTAACCATTTACACTCTACTCTCTTACTGTAGGGAAAAGGAACTTCAAGCCTACTGAAGTCAGGGAAGGCTTCCAAGAGGAGGTAACATGTGCAGTCATTCCAAAAATATCTCTGGGACTTTCAGCCATTGAGTGAGGGGATTAAGAAATTGTCAGGCCAAGGGAGTATGAGCCAAGGTGTGCAGGATGAGAGAAGAATGGTTTCAAGGAAAGCAATTACTTTTGTTAGCTGGAGGGTAGGGTGGGTGTCGGGGATGATGAGTGCCAGGAAAGGAATAGGCAGAAAGCATATTTTAGTCCAGGCTTGTTGGTTTTCAAGGACTAGACACACAAGTTCAAGGATACAAAGGTATCCCGTGGATGTTCATGGGATCCTTCACAGCCTGGGCACATATGGAGCTGCTCCCTCGTCTCTGGGTGGCACTACCTCAGCCTCAGCTTCCACTTCTGTGTTCCCTGAGTCACAGAATGGGGGAGGTGGACTGAATTAGGACTGTGTGTGCCATTAGGACTGCAGAGTAGGAGCCAAATGGGACAGATTTGACTTAAACATGAGGAACCTGAAGGTGTCTACTAGGTGCGTAACTTGGGTGCACTGCAGAGACAGGAAATAAGGAATAATGAGCTGGTGTGGAGGGTGTATGAACTGAATTGTGTGTCACCGCCCTTCCCAATTCATAGGTTGAAGCCCTCACTCCCAATGTAGCTTTATTTGGAGAGTGGGTCTCTAAGGAGATAATTAGGTTAGATGAGATCATAAGGGTGGGGCCCTAATAAATGGAACTGGTATCCTTATAAGAAAGGAAAGAAACCGGAGTTCTCTCTCTCTCTCTCTCTCTCTCTCTCTCTTTACACACACACACGGAGCTATATGTGAACACAGAGGGAAGGCAGCCATCTACCATCAGGGAAGAGAGGTCTCATCAGAAACCAACCCTGATGGCATGTTGATCTTGGACTTACAACTTCCAAAACTGTGAGAAAATAAATGTCTGCTGTTTAATCCACCCAATGTATGGTATTTTGTCATGGCAGCCCAAGTTGACTAGTATACTAGAGGAAAAGACAATTCACACTTGGATAAAGACACAGTAGATGGATTTAAAGCAGGTCATGAGTTAGAACTGGTATGGCTTGGTGCTTGGGTGGAAATCTAAGGTAAAAAGAAGAATGAAGGAAGAGGAGGAGCAGCAGGAAGGGATATTGTCCAGGTTTCAGTCTTGCATAGAGAGTACATTCTGGTGACTTGTACTGAGTCTAGGATCCAGGAGTTGGACCTGGGCAGATGGTGAAGGTGTGGTTAAAATTTCTGGGTTATAATCAAGCGAAAATTAACTACAGGGATCCTGAAAACTAAGGTCAGGATTTTTTTTTTTTTTCCAACAAATGAACTCTTGCTTTACATTCAAATTCTTTACTCATTTAATATAATGCCTTAGAGGTCATTTCATTCAGCATGCACAAACCTACATTATTCTTTGTATCTATAGCTGCTATTTCTGTTGAATAAATGAGACACAATTTACTTGTTCATTATCGCCCTATAAAATTGGATTATATCCAATAATGCTTTATTACAAAAATGCTTCAAGAACACTCTTGTATATTTTTCTGTGTGTATAGACTAGATCCCTAGAAATGAACCGCCAGGTTGAAATGGATGTGCATTTTGCATGCTGATAGCTACTGCCAAATTGTGCTCTGAGAAGACTGTGCCATTTTATCCTTCTAGCAAGAGAGGATGCATGTACTTATTTCTTCATATCCATATGCATGTTTCTTCAACGATTTTGAGTCATAGACCCCTTTAGATCCTGCTGAAAGCTATGAATCCTTGCTTTAGGAAAATACACAAATATACATTTGTTGAACATCTTGCCTACAACTTCTGTGGGTTTACAGACCACCTGAAGCCCACTCAGGAATCCCAAAGCTTTTATATTAAGGGCCCATACATAGAGGTATTTGAAAGGGTCTCCCAATCTAGGCCAGTGGGTCTTAATCTTAGGTGCACATTCAAATCACCAGGAGAGCTTTAGAAACTTCCCCAGGCCCAGGCCACTTCCCTGTCCAATTTGAGCAGATTCTCTAGGGAAAAACTCTAGGCATCAGTATTTTTTTGCAAGTTTTCTAGCTAATTCTTTTTCTTTTTTTAAAGAATTTATTTATTATTTCCAGAGAGAGGGAAAGGGAGAGAGGCAGAGAGGGAAAGAGACATCATTGTGTGGTTGCCTTTCACCTGCTTCCAGCTACGGACCTGGCTGGCAACCTGATTATGTGCCCTGGCTGGGGAATTGAACCAGCAACCTTTGGGTTCTCAGGCTGGTGCCTGAGCCACCAGCCAGGGCTGTAGGTGATTCTTTCATTCAGTGGCAAGAACTATTGCCATCTTATCTAAGAGAGACCTGGAGAAGGAATTTTAAAAAGTAATTTGAAAGTAGAAGACCAGAGAGTGTACAAGAGGCTCTCAGGGGCTTCAGGCCTGGCTGCAGGTGCTTTTATTTTAATGTATGAGTGGAGGGGGTGGGGATTGGCACTGATACATATTTTTTCTTTAGGAAAATGTTGCTGGTGATTGTTAGGCATGGCTAACATTGGGAGTCACTGTGCTGTGTGAGGCCTGCCAAAGGGAACAAACCCCCAGGGGTGAGAGTAGGAGGAAGAAAACTCAAATGCAACTGGAGAATCTGGACGTAACATTCAAAGTCAAAAGGCAGTGCCAACTAGTGAGCTTTAAGCTGCAGTGGTGGGAGGAGGCTTCATGGAGAAGTAGGACCTGGAGCGGGGCCTTAAAGAATCAAGACAAGTTTGATCAGCAGTGGGACAGAGAGGAGGAGTTTCCCAGTTGGAGAGGAAGCTCGTAGCTAGGGCTGGTTCAAGCCTTCTCACAACTCCTCCCATCTTAGGCTCAGCCATGGAATCCTATGAAAGATTCCTTCCCCTGGTCCTGTTGAATTGACTTGGTGAGGCTCACTGGGCTCCGTGGCCGAAATCCCTAGCCCGATCTTTCCTTCTTTCCTGCACTGATTCATCCCTTTGGACTCTGAGTGGTTCTCAGAGTCAGTGTGGTGTCGGGGAACCAGCAGCATCAGCATCACCTGAGTGGTTGCACATTCTGTGGCTGTAGCCTCTTCGGGTGGGCCAGCGCTCTCCATTGTGGCAAAGCTTCCAGGGAATTCAGGTGCATCCTCAAGTTTCAGGGCCAGAGTTGTGAGGACTCCCAGGCACGTGTCCTCTCTTTCTAGCACAGTTCTCTCTGGAGTCCTTTCCCACAGAGGGCTGGACTCATGTTAGGGGGAGCAATGAAGTATGTTGAGAAATTAAGACTGTAGCCAAGATACAAGGACTTTGGATTTGACACTATAGAAAGGAGCCATGATGACTTCTTGGCCAGGGAAGGAAATGTATTAAAATGGTGTTGGAGACCAGGTAACAGCATGTTAAGAATCCAGGTTGACCCCAATTCTCCTGAAATTATAGGCAAAATAAAGCATATGCATCTTCTGAGGAAGGGGTTTCATAACGTTAGATTTTCAAGTGCATTCAAAATGACTTAGTAATCACTGCTAAAAAAGAAATGTGTTTCTTGCATGCTAAATTAGATTAGCTTTTGAGGCAGTGTTTCTCCAAGTGTGGTTAGATTAAGTAGGAAATTGCCTGTGCTGTGTGTTAAACTACACATTTTTGGACTGTACCTTAGGCCTACTGAACCAAAATCTCTGGAGCTGGCACCCAAGAATCTGTGTTTTAAAAGAAGTTCCCTAGGTGATTTTGGTTGATTTTGATGCACTGTAAGATCCATGAACTGCCTCTGGCTTCAAGTCTCAAAAGCCAATAATAGTTCCAGGAAAGCTAAATTAATAGTGACTTTAGAAAGCATGTGAGCCACTAAAAGCATGGTGCTGAGGCACAAAAAGCCTTTCAATGACCAAAATACCACAGAACTGGGGACATTAGCCAGAATCAACACGTCCCTGGCATTTCAGTGATCATCCATTTAAAGTTGCATTCTACATGCCTCTCCATATGGACAGCAAAAAAGACCTGGAATGAAGTTTACCCTCAAACTCTGACAGTTCAACTCAACTTCCCAGAGTTGGGAGAATAGGTTAATGTGTTTGTCTACCGCAGATGGAAATAAGATAACTATGAGAAAGGCAGAAGGAACACTCTTGACGTGAACCTGCTAAAGGTTCACCCCTCCCTGGAGTCAGGCCGGGCATGTTCCTGGAGAGAACTGTCTGTCCTTCCTGCCTCTTTGCCCGTGGAGTTTGCCCGCAAGCCAACTGATTACATACAAGGCCTGTCCTGAAAGTATCGAGCCAATGTCAATATAATTAAAACAGTTTGCGTGGCCGATACTTTGGGGCCGGACCTTTGTAGGTTGAATTATGAATTTTTGTAATATGTAATGCACGGTAAAGCACGAGGGACAGAATTCACAAAAATGCACTCAAATGTAAAGGGTTTTCTTCCGGGCAGTGGAAATAGAACTGAAGGACCAGTCATCTGGTGAAGTGTCAAGAAAAAGCGTGGCGCTGGAGTCCCACCCTCAGTAGCTGTGTGATGTTGGGCATGCTATTTGAGCTCCCAGGGTTCCTACTCACCTGGAACCCTGTGAGAGTGTTTATGTTAAAAGACCGGACCCGCAGGAAGCATTCACTAGATGTGAACATGGAAGAAAAAGGGGCCATGGAAATTGTTCCAGATTTCTGTACTTTCTGAACCTTCTCCAGTGAAGATTGACTACTTCTGTAAACAGGAAGGAAGGAAAATCGCCATTTTTCTTTTTCTTTTTATATTTAGGAGAATGAGCTGGGAAGAGAGAAGATAGGAAAACAAACAGATGCAGCCATCTTCAGGGGTGTCGGTTTTCATTTGGAGTATTAATAACAGCCTGTGACCCCTGGGGCATCCTAATCAAAGAACAGACTGGAGGAAGAGTACACAGGAAGAATTATGAGGACTGCGTTAGTATCAACAGTGCCTTGGCTCTGCACACTTCAATCCTAAAATAGAGGGGTTAGGTCCTCTTCCATCAAGTGCAAAGCCTGGATTTCTAGCATCAAATTAAAGAAATAGAACAAACACTTCCCAGGGCTTCTTTAAATATTCAGATAAACCCATGTGTCCCTAAGAGTTAAATTAAGCTTCCCTAAGAAAAAGTAAGTCAATTAGTTCAAAATGTGGGTTAGTGCTTCTGGGTATTTAAAAGGGGATTTTTTTTTCCTTTTTAGTTCATTTAGAAACATAGCCACAAGGCAGTTATATATCCACTCCTCAGCACATCCTGTGACTTGCCACCATATACCTAGATACTAAATTCTGGTATCTAGAACTTCAAAATCTGGTCCTTAAACTTTCGCAAAGTTATGAAGACATTAAAGTAGGAACTTTAAAATGTGTCTTACCCTGGCTGGTAGCACAATGGATAAGGCGCCGGCCTATGAACCCAAAGGTCGCAGGTTCGATTCCCCAGCCAGGGCACATAACCAGGTTGCAAACCAGGTCTCCAGTCAGGTCTGTGGCTGGAGACAGGTGAAACGCAACCATACATTGATGTCTCTCTCCCTCTCTGTCTCTCTCCTTTCCCCTCTTTCTAAAAATAATGAAATAAAATCTTTTTTTAAAAAAAGTATCTTGCTTTGCCCTCTTTATTTGTATCCTTTACCATCACCATCATTCAACAAATACTTACTCTAAACTTTCGTAAACAAAGCTAGGTCTCCAAGACAGTGTGAACTGTATGTAGTTCTACAGCACATTTTATGACATGTACTTCAAAACTCATTTGTCCAATTTATGTAGGTGCAATAAACCATACTTTACCAATATGCAAATAAAATTAGATTATTTCTTAAGAAGATGAATTGCCTGAAACAGTTACTGGGCCATAAAATATGAACATATTCATGACTTTCTTAAAAGGTTAGTTGGTATTGACAATAAAAAATATGAGAAGAACATTTTCATACCAATATTAGGGTATAGAGTGGGTTTTTAAAAACGTTTTTGTTGTTTGTTTTATTTTGCTTTTACTAAATGAATAGGCTATTAAAAAAAAAAAAAACTATAGCAGATAGTTTCAGGTACATTTTATGTCCTGAGACAAATGTGAATAGCTTCTCCACTATTTAAAATATATGTATTTGAGGCCCTGGCTGGTAGCACAATGATAAGGCGCCAGCCTGCAAACCCAAAAATCGCTGGTTCAATTCCTCAGCCAGGGCACGTAACCAGGTTGCAGGCCAGGTCTCCAGCCAGATCCGTAGCTGGAGGCAGGTGAAAGGCAGCCATCCATTGAAAAAATAAATTAATTTAAAAAATAATAAAATATATGTATTTGTTACATAACATTAACACATATATTTATCTCCTTTTCCACCTTAATTAGTATTGTAGTGACAATGAAATAAATATCATTTAACAAGCTAACATCTATTTCAGTGCCAAATACCTTTTAAAGATATATGGCTAGGAGATAAAGAAACCATTATCATTATTAATTTTGTTTGATTTTTGACAGCTTTTGCATTTGACTTCTTTATTGACCAACTAAAGTTTCATTATCAGAATATTATAACAGATAACACACTTTTAGATTCTACAAAAATATAATTGACTTATGGAAAACTACATTTCTTTCATCCATTACTTGCTTTAAAAACATCTAGGAGACTGGTAGGTGAAAAGATCAAGAATTACAGTTACCAGGTAGCAATTAGAAACTAAAAGTTCTACTCCTACTGATCCTTGTGTTAAGTTCAAGCTGACCTGTTTTTTAACAAAGCACCAAAGATAAAAATAAGTAATACCCTCATTGCTCCTAGGAGATTTGGGCAGACTAGCCCAAGATTTCAGTAAAAATATACCCCATTCAAGTCTGGTTGGATTTGTGGGCATTCCTTTCCCTCTGTACTCTTGCGTGTGTGTGTGTGTGTGTGTGTGTGCTTTGAATTCTTTTTTTATTATTTAATTTTACTGTTGTTGTACTACATCCATCCCCATTTTCCTCCTGTCCCCTTCCCTACCCATCCACTCCCCTGTAAAGTCAATCCCACTTGTTGTCCATGTCCATGGTTCTTCCATACTAGTTCCTTGACTAAACTGCTCCCCTCTGTGCCTCCTCCCCCCTCTCCTCCCCTCCCTTTATACTCAAACAATGTGGGATGTAGCTGTGCTTTCCTGCCCTCTGAGGTCTGGGAGACCAGGGCAAGTGGCTTGACCTCAGTGAGGCTCCTCACCTTGGTTTTCCTCATAATCAAGCCTGAAAAAGTAACAGCCAACTGTCGAATGTTTAGGCATATGCTCCGGACACTGCATTGCATCCTTTACTAATGCTAACCCATTTAATTCTCACAACAACCCTATGACATAAGGGCTATTATTATTATCATCCACATAAAAAAATGAAAGAAGGGAGACATAAAAGGGGTCAGCTGATAAAGCCAAGCTAGCAGTCAAACCATGGCAGTCTGGTTTCAGAGATTAAAACAAAAACAATTTTTCTTTTAAAGATCTTATTCATTATTTTAGAGAGAAGGGCAAGGAGGGAGGAAGAAAGGGAGAGAAACATCAATGTAGAGTTGCCTTTCACCTGCCTCCAGCTATGGACCTGGCTGGAGACCTGGCTTGCAACCTGGTTACGTGCCCTAGCTGGGAATCGAACCAGCAACCTTTGGGTTCGCAGATTGGAGCCTATCCACTGTGCCACCAGCCAGGGCCAGAGATAAAGCTTTTAACCACTCTGTTACATAAACTTCTATGGAGATTAGCTCTGTCTCCACACATATATATTTATATATTTATTGAGTGTCTACTATATGCCAGCAACTCTAATTAAATATGCTAAGAAACTATACTGGAAATGAACCTGACCTGCAGTAATAAGACATAGTTGTTCTCTTCTGGAGTTTTCTTTTCTTCCACTTTGTACAGTTAGAGTGAATGGGTGCTATTTCCATCCTAGCTCAGAAAAGTATTACCCAAGATGATCTTCAATTGAATTCAATATAATTTAGTAGTGAAACTCTGAAACAAAGATATGCCAACATAGCTTCAATCTGAACACATATGTAACCTCCAAAATACTTTAAGAATCAAATGAAGAAACTTGACTTAAAAGTGATAAACTAAAAACAAGTGATAAATTAAAAAGTGGCTTTAAGTGATGAACCAAGTTTTCCTAGACTCTGCTTCCAGAAGCTTGAATTTATCAGTTTAATTCCTCCACAGCCAACCCCTCAATATATAAATACCTCCATTCCCTGACTCCTCACTCACTTCTGCAATAACGTCCTACAGTGTCTTTTACTAGAAAGGGAATTTGTAGTAAGGGAATATTAAGCCAAAAGAGTCATTACATTCTTTTTAACTTGCAAACAATATTGTTAATAGTTACTTTTTGTCCTGATTTTTAATATAGAAATTCAGATGCATGTTATTTTTAGATTGTTCACACACAGAAAAAAGTTTGTTTCTAAACATAAGATTTGCCTAAACACAAAGCCTGTTCATTCATTCCTTCAAGGTAAATGACTAGAGTGCTCACCAGGTCCCAGGCACCAGCCTGAACCACAAAGGTATGTTGGTTTAGTAGAGGAACCAGGCAGATAAATAGCAGCTACATCAATTGCATAACAGCTGATGCTCACAAGACTGGAAGCCAAGAGGAGGAAGAGCTGAATATGTATCTGGATAACATAACTTTTCATAAAGTGTGAACTTGAAATGGGAGTAGGTGGTTTTAAAACGAGGGGAAACAGTTGGAGTTTTTCCTTCCAAAAGAGCCATGTCACTACCATCAAGTAATCTAAGAAACGGAGAAGCACTCATATAGATGGTACTTTATGATGATAGAGACAAAAATATGGCACATCTTGTTGAAGTCGTAAACATCACAGTGTAACTTATAGTAAAGAATTCTGACAGTTAAATAATTGCAACATATCTTCCATACGGCACTGGAATCATTTTTATATAAAGAAGCTATGCACATTGCACAAGAAATTAAGAAAGCTTTCTGACAAAAGAGTGAGGGCAGCTGTCAGTGGTGAGGGGTGGGCTGAATGGACTTCATGATAAGGCAAAAATTAACGTGGGGTCCTGGGCTGATAGGCAGAAGTCAACCAATATTACCTCTCTTACAAAACAATAAAGAAAAAGCTTTTTCTTTTCTTTTCTTTTCTTTCTTTCTTTTTTTTTATTTTCTCGGTTCGGAATTGTGTGTATGGAAGCACAGAGTGTTTTAAAAGGATCATTTATTAAACCTCCCCTGGGAACTCAAATGTAATAGAGTACTGTTGGGTTTTTTAAATTAAGCAACTTTTGGTGGGGGCGGGGGGAGCGGGGCTGGAGAGGAGGAGGTTTATAACTGTTTGGTTTTTCTGGGTGTTCTTCCTAGTAAATACTAACCGAAAGAGGTTTTTCCCAATATTTGATGACGTATCGTTAGGGGCAAAAAATTTTGGTAGCGTTTCAAGAGCTGGTGCCACGAAGCAGATTCACAGCCTCCCTACAATCAGGCCAAGGCATACTTGCCAAGGTGCGTTTTCCGAAACTAACGTAACCCAGAGTCCCGCCGGAGGCAGCATCTGAAACTGTTGTTTATCCAAGTCCGTTAAAACATTATTTGCGCTGGGATTTTTCTTTCTTTCTGCTATTCTCCTCCCCTTCCCCTAGGCTTTTTCCAGTGGAGAACTGCCCTGGGGGATATTTTGTCCCTGGGAGCAAAAAACTATTTTCTTTTCTGAAAGTAAGTTGACGTCAACTGGGAGCTGTTTTGGGTTGCTTTGTTTCCCCGGAGCGTCCAACCCGGCACTTCGCCTCCGGTAAACGGCTAGCAGTTCAGAGCAGCTGGCCGGGCTGGGAGGAAGACTGGGGGGACCCCGGCCGCCCGCAGAAGTGGGGAGACCCAGGAGCGCCTTCGCTCCTGGGCTGAGGGCGGACCTGAGGCCCCTCGGCGCAGCCGGGAGCGCAGCCCCTCGGCTCACTGCTCTCGCGG
The DNA here is from genome assembly GCA_004026585.1 of Noctilio leporinus. Classification (NCBI taxonomy): domain Eukaryota; kingdom Metazoa; phylum Chordata; class Mammalia; order Chiroptera; family Noctilionidae; genus Noctilio; species Noctilio leporinus. Next base: position 214,176 of record PVIW01000600.1, read on the forward strand.
CGGGAGCCGCTCGGGAGCTGCCCCTGTGGCAGGTAATTTGTCTGACTCCCACCTTAGTTCTCAGCAGGGCTGAAATTTCCTGCCAGAGCGTTCCGGCGGCCTGAAAACCCGGGAGCATCCCGGGACAAAGGGCCAACCTTACAGAAGTAGCCTTATGCGACTAGTGTGTGCCGGCTCGAGCGTGCGGGTCCGCGTGCGTAGCTGCTGACTGCTCTCGGCTTCGGGAACTAAACACGCCGTTCTGCAGATGGGAGTGGGGGCGGGCAATGGATGCTTTTTGAACAAAGTCGGCTGCACCTCGGGGACGATTCCCTGGGAGTTTAGAACCTCCGAATTCCTCGCTTCCCTTGATGGTTCCCTGTAGGGAGCAGGGCGGATGAGTGAGCGGGGTGTGTGTGTGTGTGTGTGTGTGTGTGTGTGTGAGCGCGCGCGCGCTTCCCGGAGGAGAGAGAGAGGCAGGGACCTGCTCTAACTTGTTCACACCTGGCATAGTTTCCCCAACGCTCCGCGCCGTCCAAGGCCGAGGAGGCACGCGGAGGACTAGGGCTGATCGGTGGAGAAGACATCATCAACTCCCACTTTGATGCTCTCGCGGCATAGAGACCTAGTCTTCTTTATTTTTTTTACTTTTAATTACAAAATGAGGGATGCGTTTCTATTGATGCGTAAAACTATAAACTGCCTGGGAGAGGGCAATGGGCGACTGACAAGACTCCCCCAGTCGAACTGCACAAAATTCGGACTGGGAGGCAAACCCGAGGAGGCAGTCGAGGAGCTGGCGCGGCTGCCTCCCAGGAGGGCCGGAGTCCTGCTACTCGGACCTCATTCCGTCGGTGCCCCGAGACCCTGGGGCTCGGAGCTGGCCCGCACGCACGCCAGGGGACACTCGGGCTACCGGAGCAAGAGAAAGTTAGGACGCTGTACGAGCTCCGGAGGTGGCCTGACTGTGCGGCCAAAGTAAACAGCCAAGATTACTGGCGGCTCTGGGGGAGTTGCCCCCGGGCCGGGAGAGCAGGAGGCGGCGACCGCAGGGCGCGGGGAGCCTGAGCACGCCGGGGGCGGGCGTTTGGCTGGAAATGGGGCAGCGTCTCCTATGGGAAAGTGGGACCCGGCGAGCTCTTTGGCAGCCTTTCCAGTTTCGCAGGTGTCCGCCCCCGTGCGCCGGAGGCAGTTTAGCCCTAAGGGCAAACGAGTGACTGTTGGCAAACTTGAAGGGGAGCGCGCTCAGGATCCGGATTGCCAGAATGGTGGCAGCGGCGGGGGCGGGGGCGGCCGCGACCCAGGTTTACTTTTAATGCCCGCCCGACGGACACTGCGCTAGCTCCAATCAGGTGGAGCGCCTCACCAGTGGCAGAGTTGTCAGTTTGCTCCGAGACTTGGGAGGGCGGTGAGGAGGGGTCCCTGGGGTACCCAGCGCCTCTTTCCGCGTCTCCCCTCCCAACCGCCCCTCCCAGTCTCTTTCTTTCTCGCTCCTTCCCCAGGCTGGCTGGATCGGCGCGGACTTGCCCCAGACCTACGGGGAGCGCCCCAGGTCTTTAATGACAGCTTAAAAGTGGCTGTTGGAAAAGTCGAAAGGGATGAGGCTGACTTGGGGCGTGTTTCGCTCCTTTGCAAGACTCGAAAAGGGAGCTGGGAGCTGTGCGGCTGGCCCCAGGCCCCCGCGCCTCGCCGCCAGCAAGTAGGTGGGGGAGCCGCCGCCAGCCCCATCCCGCTCCCAAGCCTCGCCCGCTGCGCCCTGGCCGCGGGCGCAGAGAGGGTGCGGGGCATCGCAGTGCCTTCTCCACCCTGCTCATTAACCTGCCTGCTCCACTCCGCTCCGCGCGGCCCCAGACACGGGCTTCTCCAAGCAGCACCCACGGCCCGCTCGGCGCAGCCGCCTCCCCGATCCCCCGGCTCCGGGGGGCAATGAGGGGGCGGTGGAAGGGGCACTGCTCCTCGGGCATTACTTAGAGAAGCGAGACCGCCCCGCCCTCCCGCCGGCCCTCCCTCCCGCCCGCCCGGGCCCGCGCGCCACTCCGCCAGAGGGTAAGTTGGGAGTTTTTCACCCCCACCGACAGCGCTCCCTCCCCTTTCCTTTTTTTCCCCGTCAAAGTTTTCCTAGAAGTGGGGAGAAGGGTGGGGGAGGAAGAGGGTCCAGCCAGCCTCGGTCCTCACTCTCTCGCTCTCTAACTTTCCCCACCTCCGCTCCATCCCCGAGCGCCGCGGCCCCTCCGGAGCTGCGCTCCGAACTGACAATTGGAGCGCGGCTCCTTTAAGAGCCCAGCTTTGCCTCCCGGTAGCTGAAGGTCATTAAACACAAAAGCTCTCAGCGCTGCGGTCCAATATAGCGCATGCGCCCTGCCCGAGGACTGGCAGAGAGACGGCAATATGGCGAGAATGCCTGGCAGCGGGGACTGTAACACCAGCGCGGGCGGCAGCGCCAGCGCCGCCGCCGCCGCCGCCGCCGAGAACAATGGGGAGCGGGGCGAGGGCGAGCGCGGCGCAGGGGGCCGAGGCCGCCGCCACGGTCGCCCGCACTACTGCAGCGCGGGCGAGGAGGAGGAGGAGGAAGAGGAGGAGGACGAGATCCAGGAGGTGCGGATAACGGGGGACGAGGTGGACGGAGGTGGGGGGCTGGAGGAGGACGAGGAGGAGGAAGAGGAGGAAGAGGAGATGGGGCTGGACTGGGATGAGCCCCTGGAGCCTGAGGACTCGGCCGGGGAGGAGCTGGAGCCGGAGCCGGTCCATATGATCCATATGGACCAGAGCGCCGCGCTGGAGCCCGAGGCGCCGCCGCGACTGCTGGCGCCCCGGGCCCGCGGCGGGCCTCCCGGGGACGGCGCCGAGCTGGACCCCGACGTGCTGCAGCGCCCCGAGCGGGCCCGGCTGAGCGAGAACACCCGGCTGGCCACCCGCTATGCCGTGCGCATCTTCCGGGAGTACCTGAGTGAGAAGGCGCAGAGCCCGGACTTCGAGACCATGGACAAGGGGGCGCTGTGCCGCGTTCTGCGTTCCTTCTACGCCGAGGCCCGCTCCAAGAGCGGCCAGCTCTACAGCAAGTCGTCGCTCATCAGCATTCGCAGTTCCCTCAACCGCTACCTCAACGAGCCCCCGTACTGCCGCACGCTCGACCTCACCAAGGACCCCGAGCTGCGCAGCGCCAACCTGACGCTGGCCGCGGTCATCCGCAAGCTCGAGGAGCAGGGCGCCGGGCCGGTCGTGCAGAAGCAAGCCATCACGCGCGCCGACCTGCGCAAGCTCTACACCTCCAGCGTCTTCAGCACTAACACGCCGTTCGGGCTGCTCAACAAGGTCTGGTTCGAGACCTGCATGTATTTCTGCACGCGCGGCCGCGAGAACCAGCGCGAGCTGGAGGAGGACTCTTTTGGGCTGGCCATGGACGAGGACGGGCGTAAGTTCGTCTACTTTAAGTCCCTCGGGCCCTATCACAAGTCGCGCTCGTCTTCGTGGAGCAAGAAGCGCGCCGAGAGCAGCGACGAGGAGAACTTGCCCCGCATGTACGAGACCGGCACCGAGTTCTGCCCCTACGCCAGCTTTGTCAAGTACCTGTCGAAGCGCAACCCCCTCTGCAAGGCGTTCTTCCAGCGGCCGCGGGACCATTGCAGCGAGGGCGATGTGACCTGGTACGAGAACAAAGCCATCGGCAAAAACTTGCTGGGCACCAGGATGCAGATGCTCTCCAAGGCTGCCAAGCTCTCCAAGACCTACACCAACCATTGCATCGGTGCCGTCTCCATCGCCACGCTCAACAGCATCGCGGGCATCGGTACCAAACTGGGCGCCCCCGCCCTGCAGGGCTGCTACACCGAGGCTCTGAATGGGGCGGCTCGCCACCACTCCCACCACCCACCCACACATCCCTCCCATCACCACCGACCCCAGCCGCCCTCGCTGGGGAACACCTATATCCTCCCCAAAGACGGTCAGATCGGGCCAGATGTGAAATCTGAGGCTGCGCCCAAGCGCGCCCTGTACGAGTCGGTGTTTGGGTCGGGGGAAATCTGCGGTCCCTCTTCCCCCAAACGACTTTGTATTCGCCCCTCGGAGCCGGTGGATGCGGTGGTGGTGGTTTCCGTGAAACACGACCCCCTGCCTCTTCTTCCAGAAGCCAATGGGCACAGAAGCACCAATTCTCCCACCATAGTTTCACCTGCTATTGTTTCCCCCACCCAGGTAACCAAACTAAACTCTATGCATGAAATGTTTCTTTGGTACCACATGGAGACTAACTTGGGCTTGTGCCGGTCTGGGTTGGGGGAAGTTTGAAAAAGTAGCAAATATGCAGAATCAGATTCGATTTCACCCTTAGGAGCTTAACTCTTGGTTCTTTTCAGGGAGGTTGACACCTGGCCTTAAAAAATGTGAGAGGGAAATCGCCCTAACAATCGCTGCTGCCCAGTAACGCTAAAATCTTCCAAGTTCTCAGAACAATAAGGTTAGCGCAGCCCTTACAGCCTCTCCGTTGAAAGAGGGCAGGAATACTGTACATATCAAGGAAGTAGTTATAGTTGAATAAAGTAACCATGAAAATACTCTTACACATTCACCCTAACTTATGAAGCTAGAAAAACAGTTATGAATTATTAAAAAGAAAACATGCCAATCCCACTTCCTGTAGCGGGGGTGGGAAGTGGAGAGACTGGCAATTGAGTGCCAGTAACAGAGTTGAATGTAAAGTGACCTCTGGGGTGTAAACTAAACTGAGGTGAGTTGTTAAAGTCATTAGATGGAACGGGTATTTGCCATGCCAGCCAGGCTCTGATATGAAGTGTATGCCCTGTGGTGTCCAGCACTGTGGGCACTAAAACATTGCTGTCTTTCCCTAGTCCCATGGAGCTAACCACCTAAGGGCTAGATGAACCTTATGACTATAGGTGATTAAGACAAACAGCACAGGAGTGTAGCAAGAACCCCAAAGTAAAAGCCATAGCCCAGAAGCTGAGCCACCTTGAGCAAATCAGTCCACCTCTCTGGGCTTCAGTGTCCTAATCAAAGATAAAGGCACTGTTTTAACTTTAAAAAGATTTCATTCTAAACAGTGCCAAATTCTAGGTCGAGACTGGGGGCTTAAGTGAATGCTTCGTATGATTTTTCCTGGAGGAACATATTCACATTAATAAAATGATGCTCGTCTTCTGGATACTCTTATCTAGGAGCCAGAAACCAGAGAGGTCTTTAGGGGCTATGCTCTATTCTGCAGGCGGGAGTAGCCACTGGAGGTTTTACTAGTGTGACTTCCCTGCCATCAAGGAGAAGTAGGAATTTGGACTGTAAATCTGGAGGTGTAGTGCAGGCCCTTCAAGGAACAGATGTCAGGTACCTCTGTGTTTTTTCCAAAGTGGAAATTCCAGTTCTGGACAAATTGACCCTTTCAAACATTTACCAGATCATCCGCAAGCCTCAAGGCCAACTGTGGAAGGGGTTGTGAATGGTAATATAAACACCAAAGTTCTCTAAAATATGCACACAAGACCCGTAGGCAATGTGTCTGTCTTTCTGTATTTCTAGTGTGTGCAGTACCTTTCTGACAGACCAGGGGGTTGTTTTATGAGTTTTAAGGCTGGGGAGGAGAATTTGGGTTTGCTATTTCTTTGAAAAGCAAAAGTAAATGTTCACATTCTTCTGCTCAAGTAAAAACCCTTAAAATGGCCTGGTTCAGAATAGCATCTGTTTAAGAATTAAAAGCCTAAGAGAGTTGTTAAAGTATGTATCTGCTTGGAATCATAAGGAAACAGTTTGCCTACTGGCATCTGTCTGACACCAGTATCATTATAGAATCATGACTTAACTATCCACAAAAGTGAGGCCAAGTTTGTTTAGTTGGCTGTGTTTTGTTCTAAGGAATGTGATGACTGTCACAGTCTTTTATTTTAACTGAGATAAATCAGTTCTATAAACCTGGATAGTGATTCTTTTGTTTTTCTTAAATTGTCAATTAACTCCCAAGTTAAGTGTAGATTTGAGTCTTCATATGTTGGTTATATTGTTACTGTGGCTCTCAAACTAAGTCCCCTGTAGTTAAGATACTACAGAAAGTTGTTCTTCTGGCCTATATTTAATATCAGCTTTTTCACTTTATGTTAAAGTTGTTTAAAATCAGTATTAAGAAAGTTACAGACAGGAGCTCTTTACTGACTCCTATGGAACTCATTTTATGAAGTCTGAGGATTCTAAGTATACAACAAATGCTTTCAGTAAAAAGCTGATATTAAACTTTTCCCTCTTGTATTTATTAAAATCACTGTAATAATCGAGGTCCAGGGCATTTCCTGGAGATTAATAACTGGCCCAAAGCAGGTTGTCAACTCTTCTAGCTGGCCATTACTCCCCAGGAAATGCCATGTGTACTTTAAGTTTCAATCATTATTACTTAATTATAAACATAGGCTGCTAACTTAATATGGACTGTACCTCATCGTGTGATGTGGTACTTTTGACCATGTTATTCTAGACTTCTTGAGAATATAGTCATACCCTGATGATGCTCCGAACATTTTAAGTTTCTCAAAAAATAAGGAACCTGATGCTTGAAATACATTGACCCTTTACTCTGAGGACATTGACAAACATGTCATTTAAGAGACTGGTTGAAAATTAATGTACTTAAGAATTAACAAAGAGTATGGAATTTGTGATTTTTACTTGTGAAGTGCCTGGGTTTTATTTTTTTATTGGGGAAGGGGGTTGTGATGGCTTTTTTTGACTGATTACATTTTTTTTTAATATGGCTTTCTTTTTCTTTTATTTTTATTAATTGCTTTTTTAGAGAGGAAGGAAGAGAGAAACATCAGTTTGTTTTTCCAATTATTTTGCATTTATTGTTTGATTCTTGTATGTGACCAGGAATTGAACCTGCAACCTTGGCACATTGAGACAAGAGACACTCTAAATAGATTCCTTCATTAATTCCTTTGAATGATTGTGTTCAAAGTAAGGGGTAGTTTTAGTTCCCTTTTCCCCAATGAGCAGTTGTAATCTAAGATGATCCAGTTATTGGTGTAACTTCCTAGTTCCCAGGTGATTATTTAGAAGGCTTCATCAGGCCCCTCCTACATCTTTATAGCTGTTCTCTTTGCATGTAAATACAGCATTTTTCATGTCTGAAGAACAGTACTTCAGTTTAAATAAATGACAGAGATTTCTAATGTTACTCTTTGTAATTTACACAAAAATAAAATATTAATAGGAGCTTAGGTTTTAAATCTAGTTTTGTTGCTTAAGTTTTTATAGACTCTTTCAACTCCCAAACAAAAATGTGAGCAATACCTAAAATACACTGAGAAGCATTCGTAAACTTGTGACAAAGTGGCAAATTGCCACTTACTTGACTCTAACCCAGATTATTTCTAGAAATACTTTTAAGGAATTCTGAAAGTAGAAAGTCTGTTAGTGGAAAGATTCTGGAGTCAGAAGTTCGTGTTCACTGTTTCTGTTTCATTGTCTTCACTGAGGGCCATGGTTGGTCCTTAGGGTTTCTAAGCTGAGAATTGCAACAGTCTCCCTAAGGGGCACAGGTAGTCCATCACTCATGACCTTGTCTTTGAGAAGCCAGATGCTGATAGCACTGGGAAACCAGTTTTCATTGAGATTCAGGTCCTGCAGTGTGGGCGGGCAAAGGGAATGTTCAGTCTATTTACTCAATAGTTTTATTTTGCGTTTGGATACTAGGCAGCAGGAATACTCTTTTCCTAATTAAAGATCAACACAGACTTCTATAAGTGTGAAAGGAGTGGTATGATTAACAGCTGTAGCAATTGTAAGAGCTTTTTTACAGTGGTTATCTGGAGGTGTTAGAATTAACTGTTGTTTAAAATGGATATTTTCCTGATTTTTAATGTTACTTTGTCGCTATATTTCTTTTTCTGCTGCAGGAATGTTTGCGTTATGGAAAGTTCAGATTGGTGGAGAAACTAAATGTCATTGACATTATGAAATTTTTTTCACTCATTCAGGGAACAATTACTGAGCACCTACTAATCTGGCCCTTGAACTAGGAATCTATAAATTAATCTATTTTCTACTTGGCTAATACTCTCATTGGCAAGATTTTGGCCTCATTAAAAATTAAAAGTAGATCAAAATAAAGAAAGTGGAAAGGTAATGCACTCAATGCCTTGGAACACTTATTTTGGGAAAGAAATCTGTGTTTTTACTCTTGAGTATTATAATAATCAGTACTCAGGTATATTATTTTAAATTGCTATAAACCCACATGCATGTCTCACTCTCTATTAAATCTGACCCAGGAAATAGGAAAAGAAATGTTTGCTATGAAAGGAGAAAGTAGGTCCCATTTATCTAAAACTTAAGTCCTTGTGTCATCCTGGTGTAAAAGCCTGGCTCTCCTAACAAATGGCACCCAAAAGGTCATTCATTAGTCATTTTATATGAATTTGAAGCAAGAAGAGCCCATTTTGGAATAGGACTACTACTTGTATATGAGATCACTTTGGTAGGTTCTCTCTCACCATGGCTTAAGTAAGCCAGTCGAAACTCCACTTAAGTCATTTAATAAAAAGTTCAGTTTCAGAAGTTATCTTTTGGTGTCAATAACTGCCATTTTAAAAGCAAATTCTATGTGGGAGTTACTATGGAGTCACCTCTGTTGAAAATCTTAGGACCAAGCATACTAGTGATCTGTGGATCTGTCATGGGCTCAAACTTTCAGTTTCTGGGACCTAACTTACTTCTCTTGGTTGATCATTCACTGCAATATACCAGCTAGTCAGGATGCCTTTTTAGAGGCTTTAATGGGGTTTTTAGGATAGGGGAGTGGGAATTGATTGGTCCAAGAGGGGATATTGATTGACCTTGATAAAATTAAATGAAAGAAAACATAACTTAAAGATTTGACACATTGTACTGCTGAGCTTGTTTGTTTAACACTAGTGGGGTTCTAAAGATGCTGAATTCAACTCAACCTCCGTTACTACTGTTACTTGAGTCCCTTTCCACCTGCCAGGCACAGCCAACAGGAGCAGGATTCAGTAAGTGCCTGTCCTGTTCAGGGTTTCGGAGGGCCGGCAAGTTTGTGGACTGCAAGCTGAAGTGATTCTCTGCTTGCCACATGACATCGCCACGGAAGCAGATGAACTTTTCACCATTTAAGCTCTAAAAAGTTTTAGGCTCTGGTTTTTCAGATTGATGGAAGTTTCTCTTTGCCTGCTATTCTCCATTGAGAGAGAGGAAGGGCTCTGAATGGTGTTGGGTCTCCCGGAACAGAGAATGAGCTTCTGTTCCATGTGATCTAGAAATCAATGCATGTGTAAGCCAGTTGAGATACCTCCGTATTAAAAGGGCTGTGGGCTAAGATTAAACCTGCATATTAGGTTATATTACCTCATACTCGTGGCTATAAACTAAACAGCAGACCACTGTATACCCCTTCGTACTATAGGAGGCTCAACTGAATGTGACGTGTGTTAGTTTTCAGTAATTCTCCACTTCCTTCTGTTCAATACTCTCTTTATAATCAGACTTCTTTCCTTTCAGTTTATACTCCAACAACCTGACATAGATTCTTCTTTCTTCCTAAAAAGATACCTTTATATACGACAGTAAACCTTCATTAATGACTGATACATTTTTATTCATATCATATCCTACACTGTTCCCAAATCTGGGGTAATAGAATTTTTTAAAATAAGGAAAGTAGGAGTATCTTACAACTTTGTTAGTTGAGCATCTCAGCTTTCACTGGAGTTTTCATCACAGCAGTTTGCTCTGGGCTGCTTTAGGAATCCCAGTGGGAAACTTCTCTTCCTGGCAACTCTCTGCATTCTGAGATTTGTGTCTCTCCACATTCTGACTCTCCAAGCAGAACATTGGGGTTGTTTTTAATGTGTGGGGTGTAGGGAATTCCTAAGCTGGTTCCTCACACCAAAGGAGCAGTGTGGGGATGGGTAAAGGTCTCCCATGTTGAGTCTGATCATATAACCTTGGGAAACTGGGGACCTCGGGGAGATCATGAAGGAGAGGATGGGGATGTGCTAGAGCAGCTCAGTTATTCCCACGTCACCAGCCCAGTCTCTGCCTCTTAACTCCTCAGCCCCATCTCCACCCAGATATAAACATAGACAATTATCTTAATAATGCAAACCTTCCCTGGGAGTATCTAGACTCTGTTATGCCTGAATAGCTGCTGTTTCCGATCACCTGGCGCTGAGCACGGGAAGATAGGCATTTTGATCTGATCTGTGAGGAGGGAGGTAAAAATGTGCTACCTGAAAAGGCTGACAGATTTAAGAGAACATTTGGTAGTAGGTTTCTGGGAAAAGAAGGGGAAGGAATTTGGAAAGGAATGCTGAAGGATGACAGAGATAAATGTTGCTTCCTTTGTGAGTAATTCTGTTACCAAATTAGAATGTCAAGACTAGTTTGGCAGATTGTAATCATCAACTTCTAGTTTTACTCCACGTCTCCAGTCCAGGTTAACCCAGTGTAGTCAGGTATCCGACCACTGAATCCCCATTCTTCCTCTCTTAACACAAGAAAAAGGAAACTATTATTTATGGTACCAATTCCCATTTGGGCACTTTACCACATGCCAGAGACCCAGCTAGTAGATACACACACACACACACACACACACGCACACACACATATTAATAAATAAATAGAATAAATTATTCTAATTTACTAATTGTAGATGTCTATACCTCTCCATCTGTTTAGACAAAATGTTCAAGGATAATATGGTCAGATAGATTTAGATACACACATAAATTTGATCCATGAGAAAATCCTCCATTTTATTATGATAGTCTGAAATATCAGTGTTTAGAGTGAGTTTCTTGAGCTTGTGGATTAGTTCTGATACCTAAACTTGCTATAGCTTTTGCCATGTCATTTTTAAGGAACATACCTTAGAAATGTGAGTTATTTCACCGTTCCTAGCTTCCTAGCTCTTTCTGAGTCAATGCAAGGACAATTGGATCAGATCCACACAGGAGTGGTGGAAGGAAGTGTTGGGTCTATGAGGCTGTCATTTCAGCAGACTGCAATCTCTAGAGATAAATGTAGCCCCCTTCTTGCAGAGTTTTGATGTCCACTGTTCCATCCAGTCACAAATTCGTAGTTACAAAGCTGAGTGTAGTCATTAATAACAACCAAGATGTACTGTGGGCTTTAAAGTGGTCCACCTAGTGGAAGCCTCTGCATCATTTCGGAGTTTATCAATTATGTAGAATCTGGTGAATCTGTTCCCCTGAATCAACACTTGCATTTAAACAGGATTCACCGGCAATTTATGTGCACAGAACATCTTGATGAACAGCAGTCTATGGAGTCTCTCGTTTTATGATCACATGACCCTTCAAGGAGTTACGGTTATTATTTCCATTTTCCAAAGAAGGAAACTAAGGTGAATAGGTGTTGCCTAATTTGCCCAAGGTCTAGGAACCGACAAATAACTATGCTGGGCTTTGAATACAGGCCTGTCCAATCCCAGAGTCCCTGCTTTTCCTGTTGAGTCACAAAGTCTTATCTCCTGTTCAAATTTTTTTAAATCCAATAAGGAGGTGATATAACATGGATCCATATCACCATCTTAACATGCTTTTCTAGAGCAATGTAAGAAGAGAGAACTTGTTAAAATGCAAGGAAAAATTAAAAAGTGGAAAGCAGAACGTGATATAATTGACCCTTGCACTATGACGGGGATAGGGGCATCCGTCTCTCTACCCCGCCACACACAAATTGAAAATCCATGAATAACTTGGCTCCCCCAAAATGTAACTACCGATGGCCCACTGTTGACTGGAGGAAGCCTTAATGATGCCATACAGTTGATTAACACGTGTTTTGTATGTTGTAAGTATTATATACAATAAGTTAGAGAAAAAATCATAAGAGAAAATACATTTACAATATTTATTGAAAAAACTCTGCATGGAAGTGTACCCCCATAGTTGAAACCCATGTTGTTCAAGGGTCAGCTGTGTTCCCAGCATAAAACGTGTTTCTGTCTGCTTTGCTGTGTGTGGTCCCCAGCCTTGCCGGGTCTGGGATTGTAACAGCCTCCTGAGAACCTTCGTCTCATAGCAGTTAAGAGCAGGCCAGATCCCCTGGGCCAAATCTCAGCTCAGCCCAGAACCTCCCTGTGCTCGTTTCCTCCCCAAGTCAGATGGGCTCTGTGGTCCTCAGGGCTAAATGAGCTGTGTTTTGAAAAGTGCTTTAACAGCATTTTATTATTTTATTACCTTAGCACAGAATGTCTTCCCTTTGAAAAACAGCTGATCTGATGATAAGGTCCGAATCTCATTCTTCAGTTTTTCTCTTGTAAGTATCTTGTTCCAGGTGCTGTGCAGGGCCTCCCTGCTGGCCCTTCTTCTGGGGCACCCAGTGACAGCTCAGTCTCCTAATGGAGAGGAAATCTCAGAGCCTCTGGGACCCTGGCTCTCCCAGGCCCCACACCCTCCCCCTGTTACCTCAGAAAGCCCACCCACATGGACGCTTTCCTGACCCTATGGCATGTTTTTCTCTCTGCTTTTCTTTAAGATTTACGTGTGCCCAGGCCTAGGAGGGATTTACCTCCACACCTGCTTCTAGACTTGTTCTGCAGCCCCTTCTCACTTCTCTTTACAGGGCCTTGGCAAATTTCAAATGCTAAAGGGGGTGGGGGGAGCTCTGGTGGGCATCATTGCTGCCCAAACTCCAGCAGATTCACAAAGGTGAGATCAGCATGAAATCAACAGCATTTCACAAAAGGTAAAATTTTATCTGGAGTAACCGGTTTGGGATTGGGGGAGCAATCATAATACTGGGATTCTTCAAACATGTTGACAGTTGTTATAGCAATAACTTTGGTAAATTCTGATTTCCATATCCTAGGAGTAGGGCCTGTTATTTGACTATATCCTGTCTGGTGCATTATTGGGCTACAATTTTCTTTTTATTTTTTTCCCTGTTATATATTTATTTATTTAATTTTATTTTATTGTTGTTTTATTACATCCGTCCCATTTCCCCACCCCTCTCTCCCCTTCTCTGCCCACCCACTACCCCCCAAAGTCAATCCCACTTGTCCATGTAGCACTGGGCTACAGTTTTCTAACACTTGATCTTCTTGGAGACTATGTAAATCAATAGAAGTTCCACTTGAAGTTTGATGTGTACTAATATATATTTTGAGTAGACTGCAAAATCAGGGCAATTAGTTGGTGTTTTGGTGCACTGTTGCTGATTAATTAACCATTTTGTGACTTGTTTTCAGTTTGACAAGGTGCTCTTAGAAAATAGAAGCAATTGATATAATGCAGGATTTATTACCTCTAATTTAGTTTGCCCTTTAAATATCCACAGTACCTAGCTACCATGACCAAATAGGATAATTTTGGAGCTTTATATTTTATCATTTTAATTAATAATTATTTTAATTAATTATATTACTTTTATTAAAGCTGCTTATCTGAAATGTTATTTTCTACTTTGTGACATCCTTTCTGGCAAAACTACATATGAATAGCTTTTCAGTATTTCATCTTGAACAAATATCTCATTGTTTTTTACTCCAGAAAATTGTAGAAAAAATTTTTTCAGAGCATTGAGCTGTTTAAAAACACGTTGCTGCAGAAACATACAAACATAAATAAAAGTATAACAAGATTATCAGAAAACTGGTTATGCTAGCTTAATTTCCTTTCAACTTAGTGTTCATTCACATGTTAATATTTCATAGGGTTTTAAAAGAATTTTTTATCCTCACCAAGGCCATGATTTTTCATTGCTTTTTAGAGAGAGGAAGGGAGGAAGGGAGGGAGGGAGGGAGGGGCAGAGAGAGAAATAGCGATTGGTTGCCATCTCAGACACACCTTGACCAGGGATCGAACCCTAAACCTGGGTATGTGCCCTGACTGGAAATCAATCTCACAACCTTTATGTCTACAGGACGATGTTCCAACCAACTGAGCCATACCCGCCAGGGCTGTTTATATTTAAGAGGGAGGGAAAGAGAGGATCGGTGGGAAGGAGAGAAACATCAATGTGTGAAAGAAACTGATAGTTTGCCTCTTGCATGCTGGGAAGGAGAGAAACATCAATGTGTGAAAGAAACTGATAGTTTGCCTCTTGCTTGTGCCCTAACTAAGGACTGGCTGCAACCCAGGCATGGAATTAAACCAATAGCCTCTTGCTTTGTGGGACAATGCCCGACCAACTGAGCCACGCTGGTCTGGGAGCATGTTAATTTTATTTTAATTAACAGGATATTTATAGTGCGGTCGATTTCACTGTTTCCAGGATTATTTTATAAGGGGAGGAGGGTGGTATCATTCCAGGTATATTTCTCAAGTTGTCTTTCTTTTGTAAATTTATGAAAAGGGTTGTGGAATCCTAAATTCTATTCCCAGCATTTAAGTGATGTGTTTTAGAACCATCTCTTGGGATGTGAGTGATGACCTCAGAACAGGAAAGTCAAGGGGAAGGTGACTGCTATACAGAAAATCCCTGAATATAGGATTCATTTATAAAAGCTTTTATTAAGCATTTACTATCTACCAGGGTGGGAATTTGGAGGTAAGGAATAACTTAGAAACAGTTCAGAGACAACACTGGAGAAATTGCATGGGATTCCTTAGGGCAGGTCAGAAGAAGGACTGTTGGAGAGGAAGAGGGTCCTACCTCTTTAATGACTGCTCACAAGGAAACCCTGGAGCTTCAACAATGTTCCTTAATATCTAAGAAATGGGCCCAAAGTTGGCCTAACCAAGACTAAACATTTAAACCTAAACGTGTGTAAGGAAAATGGGACAATTGGAGAAAAACAAGCTTGCCTTGTCAAACATTTAAGCCTTTTCTTTGCTCTCACATTGAGGCCTCTTGGGAAAGCCTTAGTGCACCACTATTGTAGGTGTCCCAGCATGAGAGGTTGAGTATTGTGCAATAATCCAAAGAAGTTCAGAACTGGTACTGTGCCACAGTTTGCATTTCACTTATAGGTCTTAATGATTACCAAACGCCTGGTTCCTTTGGTCGCCAGCATTACATATTTCTGTCACATCTTAGGTCTGTAGGACCATACTATGAATAATCAATTACTAAGGCACTTGTGAATAGTGCTTTACCGTTTGCAGAAGGACTTTCTTGTACATGATTTTGTGCTAAGAAAGCTTTGTAGGGCATGTCCTAGTGTCAGGTACTGGGGTAGATAGGTGATGGGGACTCAGATACAATCCTCATTCCCTGGAGACTCACAGTATTGTTGGGGAGACAGACAAGCAACTTGAAGGGTAAACCCTGATGGTGGGGTAAGTCCTGTGATACTCTACACACACAGAGTATAAGCAAACAGAAGGTGGAGGATAGGACCTGAGATACCCATTCTACAGATGAGAAAAACTGATCCTCAAAGAGAGTAAGCAATTTCTCAAGTTTATCTTGCTACCAAGAAGCAAAGTTAGCGTTCCAATTCCAAGTCCAGGCCTCTTACATAGTGGTAGTTTTTTTTTTTTTAAGATTTTTTTTTATTTTTTTAAATTTTATTATTTTTAGAAAAAGGGGAAGAGAGAGAGGCAGAGAGGGAGAGAGACATCAATGTATGGTTGCTTTTCACCTGCCTCCAGCCACAGACCTGACTGGAGACCTGGCTTGCAACCTAGTTATGTTGCCCTGGCTGGGAATCGAACCTGTGACCTTTGGGTTCACAGGCCGGCACCTTATCCACTGTGCTACCAGCCAGGGCTCATAGTGGTAGTTTTTAGCTATGACTTATAGGTAAAGTTTTAAAAGCATTGTTATTATGCATTGAAGGGAAGAAGGACATTGGGTTCTGTATTTTGCGTTTCAGGAAAATAAAAGGGATCGTTCTCAATTAGGGTGACATAGAAAAGCCTAGTCTTCCAAATGTCAGCGCGTGCTCAAGATGGAAGTGGCTGAGAGCTATTGTAATTTGGGGATCTCTTCCTAATGTAAAGTCGAGCTCCCTGGGGAGCCCTTCTGCATTGGTTAAGTGCTGACCACCTCCTGGCCAGACACTGCTGGCTGGGAGTGGATGGCTGGTCTCTCTGCGGTTCTCTGCTCCCTGACCCTTGGACAGCTGAAGACTTGCTCCCCAGGGCCTTCAGTCTTTTCCACTTTACTCAGAGCACTTAATTTTAAAAAAAGGAATACAGTACTGATGCAGGGTTATGACTAGTAAAAAACACCAATAAAAGTGACTGTTAAGTGCCTCACAAGTAGAAAATGTTTAATACTGCTAAGGTGCTTTGTGGCGCAAGGGTTCACCCCTTGGCGAAGGATAACGGGCCTTTCTGTGGAGGCTTTTCCTGGATGCTCTTGGCAGACAGAAGGTCTTGCCCAGCCAGCACAGGTGAGCAAGACGAGTTCTGTCATCCTGGAGTCACCTGACTCCTTACTGCACGCATATTGTTGGGAAGTGACAATGACAGACACGGAGCTCATATAAAATTATGATAAAAGTGTTGCTTTGGTGACACAGGAGCCATAAAAGGGAAAATACAGTAGGAAAACAAAAAAGGAAGGGTGAAGTAAGTAGCTAAGATGCCTCCAGTCTTATAGACCATCTAGAGCAAAGCCATCTTTCTCTCTAAGTTCTAACTAGACTAGGGGCAAAGGGCAGACCAAGTTCAAGTTATATGAATAATTAACCTAAATGGCAAGGTACTTAGTTTCTCACCTGTTAAATGGGGATAATGGGAATACTGCTGTTGGGATTAGTAAAATCCCATATTAAGTGCTCAATAACTGGTTATGTTTTTAAAAAGTTAATATTGCTTAGAGGTTATGACAGGCGAGTATTAATATGCCTTCAATGTTTAGTAAAATTACCCATGTCATTAAAATATATACAATGTGCCTTTTCCTGATTATCAGCAATGAGTTTATAGAAATTGATCTCTGTATTTTTAATTACAATGTTGTGATGATACCAGTAAAGTATATTCTAAATTTATTTGAATAAATATCTTAATTGTATAGAATACACAACTAAGATCTTTTCAACATCTATCATTAAAAGCAATGCATATGGCCAGATGACAAATTGCAGGGTTTTGTTTTTTTAATAATAATTTTCAAAACATCCTCATGCCATTTTCCAACCAGAAAAGATCTCATCCAGATACAATAAAGAATATGAAACTTTCTGGCAATGTATTGGCTCAAACAGTGGCACTCTGTTAAAATGCTAATTTCAGAGAGATTATGTCATTCTCTTAACTCTGTTTTCCTATTTGACAAATAAAACACTTGTTCGGTTGGCAGAAATCATCAAGTAACTCACATTTTAGTCTTAGGGTATACCCACTTGTTTAAAAACAAGGTCAGCAAATGTTATCTGCATTATGAAGTATGAGTGGTAACTAGATTAGCCTGCAATGCATTGCTTGATGTTAGGGGTACAAAGGAATCACAGAGTAGGTCGATCAGTCTCATTTTCAAGCAGGTACTTATTTCAAAGAGAACTGAGGGACATTATTTTTTTATTCAGAGAAGAAAAATGTCAACTTTATTCCAAATAGGATCAAGACTACATAGTAACCTTATTTATCTTTTTGGCTTACTATGTCTTGAGAGGACAACATAAAAAAATCAAAGTCCACAAATAGAACTTTGCCAGTCAGTCATTCTTTCATTCTTTTAAGCTCCCTAGCCCAATACTGCCCTAACTGTTTCTTGGCACCGGAAAACCTGTCCTGGGTTATAAGCAAAAATCAAATAAATGATATCACAGACATTAATAAAGCCTAATCTCATGCCAGTAAGGTATTTGAAAAGTTTCATCTAAACATTAAAAAACTGAGTTCATTTGATGCAGGCGGAGAACCACAATGGAAGAAGAAAAAATGATAGTTTCAATGATTTGTTCCTGTCTAAGGGAAAGGTGGGTGTGCCCAGCTTCCAGTGGGTTAGTCATGAAGGGAACTGAGCTGCACATCTTGCAAATCAGGTTTGATATGTGTGACCTAGAACTAGTAAGCAAAATTGTGACTATTGTTTTAATGCTTATGCCCTTAGTCATAACCAGTTTATAAGCTACGTGGAAGTCGAGTTTGAATATGAAGATAACATTTCTCTTATCGCAGTCTAAGTTAGGTCAGGGAAGCTTATTGAAGAGATGTACCAGGTCGTTTCCTCACGGTTTAAGTCAAAATCATCCTCTTCAGGGAGTCTCCTCTTTCCTCCCCAGACGAAGAAACAAGCTGGTAACACTCTGTAAGATCTCGTTACGATTTCCTCATCTTATGTGTATCATGCGTATATGTCTTTCTTCCTGGATAGTGTATTTGAAATAGCAACTAATAATTTTAATAGTTTATTGTTAATTATTCAAAAATAACAACTGTGTTACCATATTTATATTTAAAGAATAACTTTTTCAACACAAAAAGAAAAAGAAAAAGAAGACAGTTAAATTAACACAAGACTAGATTAACAGCAGGAAAACCTATTTAAAATGTGCACACAGGTGAATAATGATATGATGCTCTCAGATTCTAATGGTACGAGGCTCAGATGCTCAGATTCAAGGAGATGCTTGAACCTTTTACAACTTTTTAGACAAGTAAGCGATAAATTTGTGAGAAACCGATAGGACGAAAAATACTCGTGCTCATCAGAAATGAATCTGGCCAGGTTTACGGGCATCCCTTAGTGAGGAATTTAAACAAAGTACTAAATTAGAAACGAGCAGTAAGCTCTAATTACAAGGACTTCGCATGTTTAACTTGAATAGCGTCCTCCCAGTGCACAGAAGACACCTTTCACCTTTCACCTCTTACCTTTCATGTGGGAGCTCTGCCCTGCCTCCAGGGAAGGTGACAAGGGATGGTCAAGATGCCCTTCTGGCCTCCTCCTCCATTCTTCTAATTTGAATTCAAAGTAATCACCTTGGCATAGTGGGATGTTTGGGGGCGGCCTGTCATGGCACCAACAATATGTAACATGTTACTGTAAATCCTCAGTGTATGTAATTGCACCTAATCCTCGTAACAGTCCTGTAGGCTAGAGATTCAGCAGCCTGCCCCAGGAAGTGTAGTTAGTAAATGGCAAGCCCAGGACTGCATCCGAGGTCTCTTACTTGGGCACTCCTTCAACCAATATGTACTGAGCACCTACTATGTGCTAGTCACTGATGACCCAGCATAGAACAAAACAGGTCTCATTTCCCAAGGACTTGACATTGAAGTAGGAGAAGCAGACATTAAAACTAACAAAACTATCATTAACATAGACTGATGGCTCCTTCCTCCTGACATGCGGTCTCCTCCTTCCACCAGTGGGTCCCACCTTTTCAGAAACAAGCCACACACGCCGAGTGCTCAGGCTAAGTGACCACAGATAGAGGCTGTGTGTGGACCGGAGCAGATGGCGCTGTGACTGGCCTCCACTCTTCTAGATCAAGTGGTTGCTTTTAGATGAGCCACATCAGATTTAGTGTTTCCCTGATTAAAATATTAAGGGAAGAAGGATGGGTAAACTGTATAGAATGGATGTTAGCATGGTTCCTCTAAGAACTCAGAGTGGGTGACAGACACACCCCGGTCGGTGGGGTGGGGTCATGGAGGCCCAGACTCAGTAGCAGAACCTGGTCTAGAGCCGGGAATAACCTTCATCCACAGGCTCCGCAGGTCCTTCCTGGTCAACAAAGTCCTGTCTCCTCATTTGCCAGGTTTTGTGTCACCTTTGCTATGAGATCGGTTCAAACTTGATTCAGTTGGTTCTGAACCCGGGCAAGGTTCTCCCTGCTGGGAAATACTGCCTTAGCAGCTGAGGGAACATGGTCCCCTGCCCCCCATCAGAAAAACAGTATCTTTCTCCCCACCCCCTTTTGGAAAAGAATGCAGGTAAGGTATTGATGGAATCAAAAGAAAATATTAACATAGGGAAGCACTGCTTTGTGAATTGCTTAGTCCTCATTTGTGATGCTAAAGAACTGTGGGATTAGCATTTGAGAAGAAAGGGTCAGCTGGCCAGCCTCCTGCAGGCTAACCCGGGGCTGGACTGGATCCTAACCTCCCTGGGCTTAATCAGGCTCCGGGACCTAAACCAATTCCTGGGAATCCTCTCTCAGTGAGACCGCTATTACAGGAATACCTGGTCCTGTGACGTCTAGAATCCCTTCTGCCCTGAGAACCTATGGTTCCCTCCTGGCAAAAATGCCTGCAAATCAGTTTTTGACAAACCAAACTTTCGCCAATTAGATGGCAGTATTTACACTGAGGGAAGTTGTGTTTTTAGAGCCCTTGTTTGCCCTTGATACGATATCAGGTCAGGCTGTTTAAAAGTTAAACATACCTGCATGTACTAACAGTGTCTGTTGCCATTTCTAGTTGGAATTTATATGTTTTAAGGGTGTGTGTGTGTGTTTACAATATTCGGCTGATATATAAAGTAATGATGCAACGTATAAAGTAGTGAATCTCAATGTGTTTCAACCTGTGATTAAAATTTTCTAATTGACTTAGGGCTATTTTCTTTATTTAAAAATATTGTTTATTTTTTAGTTACACACAGTTGGCATACACATACTGTTTTTAGGTGTACAGCATAGAGATGAGACATTTTACAAAAACAAGGAGTGAGGCTTAATATTTTGATGATTTTTATTCATTCTACTTTTTACAAAAGTCCGTTCTTGGGACATTGCCTCTTTTTCTCACTGCGTTGCGATTGCCAATGCCTGGCACAATGGTTGGCACACTTAAGGTGCTTAAAAGTATTTGTGGACAGCCCTAGCTGGTAGCAGAGAGAATAAGGCTCTGTCCTGCAAACCCAAAGGTTGCTGGTTCCATTCCCAGCCAGGACACATAACCAGGTTGCAAGCCAGGTTGGTAGCTGGAGGCAGGTGAAAAGCAACCATACATTGATGTTTCTCTCCCTCTCTGCCTCTCTCTTTTCCCCTCTCTCTGGAAATAATAAATAAATTATTTAAAAACAAAGCAAAAATGTATTTGTGGAAACAAATACAAATATTTGATAATAACATTTAAAGGTTAATTTATATTCTTTGCTCTCCTAGCACCAAGCAGGAAGGCTCTAAGTATTTTACCTCATCTGAAAAAATGAAATCTGATTCTTCAGATGTCAAGGTTAGAAATAAAAAGCTCCCCCAATAGCACTTAGTGGGTAAAAACCCACCTTTCTTTAAATATTTGTTGCACACCTACTGTGCTATGCTCTGAAGAGTCAGGTGATTAAGACAGTGTCCCTGAAGACTAAGTCATGTTTCCTGCTGCGTATGTTCCAAACTTAATGTGCCTTCTTCTGTTGATTTGTCAGCACACAGTGGGAATCATGTGCACTCAAATAAATCACCAACCATGTTAAATGTGGTGATGGTAGCAGTTCGGGTCTGACAGGCAAGTTGTGCCTCTGGGAATGGGGAGGGCAGGTCTGAGATTGACTTGTCTGAAGTCACCAAACCTGTACTTCAGCCTCTTCTGTGCTTTAGGTCTGGACCAATATTCTTCACCTGCCTGCCTCAGGCTGACTCAGATTTTCTTTCCTTTTTCCTTTCCCCATAACCCTCATTTCTCCTCTCTTTCCCTGGCTCAACCTCCAACCCCATAACAACTAAGAGAAACCCTTTTATGAAGGCATACATTTGGTTTCACAGAAGCATCCAGGGTTTGGTATTTGCTCAAATTATAGAATTAACAGTGCACAATTGAGAATTTCTTAGGCAGGGAGCTCCAACTTTAGAGCATCAGTGTTATAGGCTGGGTTTAGGGAAGAGTTCCTTTGACTTGTCTTTCTGCCTGTCCAGCTGTCTATCTTGGGTTTTAATGGGCGGTATTTGGCCACTTCTCACTCACCTATGTTTCTTATATTAATATTAAGACATATGCTATACTGTTTTAAGAAATATCAATTTGACAAGATTTGATCATGGACCCCAGGTGCCTTTTTGATTGTTCACAGCTATGGATAATAAAATCAGTTCTTTCACAGTTGTTTAATACTGTATGGGAACTTAGGTCTGTTCTCAGACGGTGTTGGAGGGTTAGGCACAACCTCCTTGGGTTCATTTTCTTTTAAACTTAAAAAATAAGCTCTGAGAGGGCAAAGTACAGTTAAGGGAAAGATATCAACCTACCCATCTGTTTTTCCTTTTAGGTAATTGTTTTTTCAACTAGTGTATTTCTCTTGGGTCTTACATTATTCGGGCTTTCTGCCCTGTTTTTCACTTGAGTGGTGTACAGAGAGAACAGAGAAGGGAAGACGGATTTTAATCTGAGAGACATGGTAGAAAGGGCAGTGCAGGAGCAAAGGCCCGGAGACAGAACATTCAGAACATTCTGAAATACCTTCATAGATATTTCAGAGCATTCCAGGACAGAAAGGTAGCCTGTGGGCCTTGTGCGTAGAGACACTTGTAAGGGAAGTGGTGAGTGCGAGAGTTGAAGGGTTCAGCAGGACCAGTCCCGTGATGCCCAGGCCATGTTCAAGGTTGCTAACTGCCTGTAGTGGCATGTGAAGTTATGGAAGACTTTTAGCAAAGGAGGCTAGGATGCACCTGGTTTGTTTGCTTGCTTTGCTTTGCTTTTCCTTTCTTTTCTTTCTAAAACAAGTTTCTCTTCAGTGGAGATGTGGACCATGGCGGCAAAGGAACTAGCTCAAGGGTGGAGGTTATGTTGTCTAACAACTAAAACTGTAGCAGTAGAGTCCAGAGAAGGTAGAAACCACAGAACTTGGACATGGATGTTGGGTGACACAAGGTGTTCTGGCCATGGATGGGGCGAATGGACATGCTGCTTAATGAATGGCTGCTGCTGGGGACCTGGTGGCGGAGGAGGCACATGGTGAGCTCTGCTTCGGAGATACTGAACTTGGAAGTTTATCAGTTTAGAGATGATAGTTGAAGCTATTTGCGGTGGATTATTTTGCTTAGAAAAAAATCATAGTGGGAAAATACAAGAGAACTTCCAAGAAACTTGAATGTTCAGAGGCAGGGCAGGGAAGGAGTTGCAGGCACAGTGGACCAGGAGTCCAGGGAGTGAGCGGTTGGTGTTGGTAATGCAGCTGGACCTCCAAGTGAGATGTGGCTTAAGTGTCTGTCCTCTGGCTGCTCTACAGGGAAGCTTGCATGCTGGCCTGCCAGGCCTTTGCAGGGCAGTTTTGTGAGGTGTTGGACAGTGGGCAAAAGCCATAGTGGGGTGAGCTCAGGGAGCAGTGAGAAGTGAGGAAAGGTAACAGCCAGCAGAAAGGGAGATGGCTTCTCTCAGGCTGCACTGCCTGAGAAATAGAGAGAGGGGGGAGAGGAGCTGGAGGAAGGTGAGGGTGGGAGAGGAGGGGGTGTCGAGGGGAGAGAGAGAGAAAGGAGGGGGGAGTGTGTGTTGGGCAGGGAGGAGGGGTTTGTATAGATTTTGTGTATTTTTAAGATGGGAGAGACCTGGGCATGTTCACCTGCTGATGGGAGGAAGTCAGTAGAGAATGGGGACAGGTGGGAGCAAGATCTGCAGGACAGGTGGCGTGACCGGCTTTGGTTGTTTCATTAATATTTTATATACTTTCCTAAAACCATGGAAGGGAAAGACTGGCCCAAGTTGGGCTCAGACAGCACTGTAGCCTCAGCTGCCTGGCGGGTCCTCAGAGCCCCTTCTGCGCATCCACCGATAGTGATCCCCAAGGAGGCCAGACTCCTGGTCATATGGGATCTCTCCTCCCATTTAAAGGACGGTCCAGCGCCTGGTCCGCTGTGCCCAGGAGCCCCTCCTTCCCCTCCGCCCTCCCCTGTGTGGCTCTGTGCCAGCAACTCCTTCTCTGCCCGGCTTCCTATTTAGGAGGAGAACCTGAACGCCCTTTGTATTTGTACTGAGTCAGTGACAAAGGGGAGGATCAAGTTCAAGGCTGGGGCCCATTTGATTGAAAGAAAGGCTACATAAAATAGGAACACTGTCTGAAAATGATTCCCAGACCGGGGGAAGAGGATGAGTTGCATTCTGTGCAATGAACGTGCCGGGTCTTGAATTTCTTCGAATTCCAACAGGCTTTTGTTCGTACCACTTTTAACTGCTTTTAGTTGTCAGGCCTGTGTGCGGAGCGGGACAATTTCTAGAGTTTGTGCTGAGTTGGGCTTGGGTAAAGTAGCTCTTCAAAAGGGTAAAAGACAGGCTTCTACCTCCTGGCTTTTTCTGAGAAGTCATTTTCAACTTGTAATTTTTTTTTTTTTTAATTTTATTGTTGTTGTATTACATCCATCCCCTTTTTGCTCCCCTCTGTCCCCCCACCCACTCAACTTGTAATTTTTTTAATGAATGAACTTTATTTTTTAAGAGCCGTTTTAAGTTCACAGCAAAGTCGAGCAGAAAATGTGGAGAATGCCCACATATACCCCATCCCCCACATGTACACCCTCCCCTGTCAACATCCTCACAGCAGAGGGGTGAACTTAGCCCCTGAACTTGATAGTTTACATTAGGGCCCATGGCTGATGTGATGCATGCAATGGGTTTTGAAAATGCACAATAACAGACACCCACCACTGTAGTGGGTACAGGCGTGGTTTCACTGCCCCAGAACTCCTCTGTGGTCCACCTACCTCTCTCTCCCTTCCCTGCACTGGTTTGCAGGGATCCCCTTCCATTTAAACAGAAACGAAGATCTCCGCAAAACCTTACTAAGAGCTTTGTTTTGGTGTGAGTCCCTTTGTACACAAAGGAAAATTCGGTCACAGATCTGGAGTTACGACTTTAAAACAGCAATTTTCAACCTTTCCCAGCTCTTAGCGCACACGCATACGCATTACTGCATCTCTGTGGCACACCAAAAAATGCACTTTTTGCCAGTCTGACAAAAATGTAGGTGTAGTTTTGATTCCTTCACAGCAGATGGTTATTGTTGTGATGACTGTTGTCATTTTTTAAAAATTTGACCAGCTAAGGGAAGAGAAGTCAGTACCCTGACTAAATAGTCAGGTAGTGCACGTTTTAAAAGTCCTTACAGCACGCCACTCGAAAATTGCTGCTTTAAAGCAATGACACCTAAATTCCTGCTTTACTCTTCCCTCTGTAAGTATTCCCTGCCTCCCTTTTTAAGCTCTCAAGAGGGAACATTGCACCAGAAGTGTTTTTTCTTACTTCTTTGGGGGAGGGAGGAGAGGGCAGAGAGACCCGCCCTTGACCTTGGCCTGCAGCTGAGGATGATTCTGGGCCTCTCCTGTGTATTGCAGGGCACATTTCTGCTCCAGGAGGACTGGGGGAGGGCGGGGGGCGGGCGGGGGACTGTGGCTTCTGTAAGGCACCCACCACGCTGGTCAGGGCTGGGATGCTTTGGAAAAGAAAGAATGGTAGTCTGGTGATTAAAGGCTTACTGACTGCTGTTACTCATTGCTACTTTGTCCAGAAAATACTTTGCTTTACAGCTTAGGGAAGCAGGTTAACTGTAAATTCTGACTTTTAACAGTTGTTGGGAAATGCTCAGGGTGAACTGGGCCAAAATACTAGTCCTTCAAGGAAGGGCTGCCCTTTGCGCTCAGCTTCTTTATCTGTCTGCATAGTGTTATCATTACGTCTTTACTCAGCTCTCTCCTTGGTTCCCTGCGTCTGCCTGGAGGCCTTGGGGGAGACAAAAGGGAATCAGGAATCACTGCTCCACTGACTGATGCTTGCTCCTTCTCCTTTACCAGTATTCATGTCTAACTAGTGCTTTTCTTTGGACTATTTTAGACTTATCCCCAGAGATTGTAGCTGGGGAAACACAGATTTGATGAGCTGGTTATGTTTTCCAATGCTTACTAAAACACACTTATTGTAAGTATTTAGAAATAGGAAAATAACCCTGCAGCTCCGCTGATTGGGAATGCCCATCCCCATGGCCTCATAGAGGTGGTAGGGAACACCCAAGTGACCTGAACATTGTGAAGTGAGGCCCTAGGAAGTTTACTATGCATGCAAGGGGTCGTGTTCCCCCTCCAGGTGCAGGAAAACAGCAAGGAAGGTGTGCTTTTTGAAAGGTAGTGCTTTCTTAAATCTTTAGGTGTATGGCAGTTGCTCAAAGGTTTGGGAAGAGTAAAACAAGATGAAAAGGAGATGGAATCACGTCATGAGGATATTGATTCCTGACCATGAGTGAATTTGGAGGCTCACATACATAATAGAAATCATGGCCAAGGGAAAAAATAAAAATCACAGATACAGCTAAATAGAGCTAATTCTGTCTGCAGAGACAAGATGTTTTAGATGTACAGTGGGACCCAGAATATTCTTATTATGTATACTCTAGGGGAGTCTTTCTGTCTTTTGTTTTTTCCCCTCACCAAAGCCGGAAATTGGTAGGGGAAACCTGTGGCACCTTCTGCTTGGCACCCCTGGCTGACAAGTGTGGTCCATGAATAAGGGGGTCATTGCTCTCCCTAGGGCCAAGCAGGCCCCCCTGCTGGAATGTGGGTACTTCACGCAGATGAGGTTCAGCATCCTAGCACAGCTGTCAGGGTGAGCGCCTCCAGGCGAGGGGTAGAGAGGCTCCCAGGGCACTGCCATTTGCTTTAGAAGCCACCCAGGTGGCCCCACCCTTGTGACCAGTGCCACTCCTGAAGCTCTCTAAATAACTTCCAGTTTTTCTTACAATAGCCCTTTGAGACAGTAAAAATACTGATTTTTATCTACCTATTACAGAGATAGAAATTGAGTCATATAATAGCCAAATCCTCTGTCACGTTTAAATAAAAAGTTGACTTTCCTCAAAGTAAGCCGGGGGAAACACTGGTCCTGCAATAATAGGGGTGTCCGTCTATAAACATAGGCTTCCCAGGTTGAGCTAAGTCTGGGAACAGTGCCATCATTTTGGAAACCCTATATGAAGAAACCTGTTTAACTCACTGTTTTCCATGTTTATTTGATCATTAACTCACCACCTTTCCCACCTAGTAATATCTAACAGTGCTATTTCTCATAACATTTTAGGAAACATACATCTACAACATCACCAGGAAAAAGTGTAATTTTTCGGTAACTTAGAAATGTATTTCTGTGAAAGTTTATCTGTACTATTTAAAATAATTTAACACTAATAATTTTTTTTAAAGAAAGGTTGTATGTTCTATTTTTTTTTTTTTAAAGATTTTATTTATTATTTCCAGAAAGAGGAAGGGAAAGAGGCAGATAGAGAGAAACAGAAACATCAATGTATGGTTGCCCTTCACCTGCCTCCGGCCATGGATCCGGCTGGAGACCTGGCTTGCAACCTGGTTAATAATTTTACCTATGATAATTTAGAACCTGCAGAAGGTACCCTCATGGCTATCAGCCACCAATACTCTTTTCTGATTCACAGAGCAGCCTACAGGGGCCATGGGAGATGCTTTAGATCTGCTGTGGGTCTTAGCTACCCACTGGCTTTGTGACTGGACCAAATTACTCACCCTCTGTAAACCTGGTTCTCCATCTGAAAATGATGTTATGTTAATTATTACTTCATGGTCATTGCAAAGATTAAATGAATTGGTTTACATAAAACACTCAGCACAGTGCCTGGCATATAGTAAATGCTCAGAAAACACTAGTCTTTAATATTCATGAGCTCCATGCAAATTTGCTGTTCAGCACCCTGGTAGGTAGATTCTTGTCTCAGGGATAGATGCCATCAAGATTTTATTACGTTTGAGAAAATTACAGTTGGCTATAGTGTTCACGTTTAACGAAACTGGAGGGGAAAATGTACCCTGTTGAATGAGTTTGCTAAGGCTGCCCTAACAACGTACCACAGACGAAGGGGCTTAAACAACAGAGACCTGTTGTCTCGCTGCTCTGAAGGCCAGAGTCCCACTGTCTCCAGAGTTGGCTCCCCCTGAGGGCTGTGAGGTCACCTCTGTTCCAGGCCTCTCTTCTAGTTTCTGGTGATTTGCCCACAGTCTTTGGCAAATCACATCACCCAGATCCTGCCTCCCATTCACATTCGCATCGTGTTCTCCCTGTGTGCTTGTCTGAGCCCAAGTTTTCCCTTCTTATAAGAATACCAGTCACATTGGACTAGCCCCCCCCCCCCCCCCCAAGTATGACCTCGTCTTAGTTCATCACGTCTGCAAGGGCCCTGTTTCCAAATAAGGTCACATTCTGAGCTGCTGGAGGTTAGGACTCTAACATCTGACTATTTGGGGGATGCATTTGAACCCACAACTGCAATACAGGTGGTCAGTCCCAATTAGAGCATGCAAGAAAAAAGATTTGGTCTTGTCGAGTTGTGAAAGTTTGTGCCTGCTCTTTTCCCTTAGAACTATTTTTTTGAATCACCTTTATGCAACAAAATGCTTCCATTTTAAGTGTGCAGTTCAGAGAGTTTTGACAAATGTATATACCTATGTAGCAACCATCACCTCACTCAAGGTATAGATAGAGCACTTCTATCTTTCTAAGTTTTCTCCTGTCCGTTCCCCACTCCCACACCCCAGCTTCTAGGGAATCACTGGTCTACTCCCTGCCACTGTAGATCAGTTATCATGGTACCTTTTCTAGCATTTCATGTGAGTGAAATTATATATATGTGTGTGTCATATATATATATTCTGTGCTGGCTTTTCTTGCTTGTGTCTGCTTTTACAGAGAGCCATTAATCTGCAGAAATCTTGTGTAGAAGTTTTTAATACCTATGAATCCAGTCCTTAGAATTCTGTAGCTAGGTGGAACATAATTTTGATAGATCATGTAAAAATGTTATTATTTCCTTAGGACCCATGGTCCTAAATTAGACACCTCATATTCTCATGAAATCCTCTCATCAGCCTTGTGAGGTACGCATTCTTTTCCCCATTTCAGAATTTCCAGTGCCAGCCAGGCTGGAGTAAATGTTTACAGGCATAAATAAATTCATCATTTTTATAGTTTCTTGTTTTGGGACACATAAAACATTTTAGAACTAAAACAGAATTGCATCACACCATCTTTTTAGCAGTTATTATAGTTTGGGGTTTTATTAAAGTTCCAATTTGTCATATTTTTCTCATCCCTTACCCTTCATGTCACTTTTGAGATATATGTATGATGAAGGTCTTATTAGCAGGTGTGCTGACATCCACCTCCAACTTAAATCTTCAGATTATCTTCATATAAATCTTGAAGAGGCAGTCATTTCAGCCTTAAGTGGCAATTAAAAAGCAAGAATTATACTTAATAAGTTCTACAGGGGTACCTGAGGTCCTCTGTGTGGAATCTTAACAAATACTATTTGTCATCAATAACTTAGAAGGGCTATTATCTGACTTCCATTTAGCTTTACAAGGTTACGCAGGATTCCAGCTCTGTCTGCCGTGACGGCAGAGAGAAAGCTGCCAGTACGTGCACGTGGACTCACAGGCTCCAGCAGTCTCCTGGAGCCTCAGTTTCTTTTGAGGGGAAACATCACGAATCAGCTCTTTTCCAGCCCTGACTCATTTGCTAGTCATTATGAAAATATTAATATGCAGATTTTGTTACAGAGCTGCTAACTCAAATGTGATCCTGTGTTACAGATGAACACTAATTTAGTTAAGTGTATATTGTCAGACTTGACATTGAGGACATATTCATGCTAATTAGGACAGGTACTGTGAGTAGGCTCCTGCTAGAGCTGTCTCATTAAGGCTGAATTGAATTGATTTTGATGCTTTCTTACAAATTTTTACATTAAGAGTAACAAATGGCAGTTGGTTGCAAGTAATAAAGACTTTTACCTCGAACAGCTCCTCTCTCCACAGTCCTTATTTTCATACTTTAAAGTATGCTCATTTGTTACCTCATCCTATCTTCTTTATTACCATCCAACTAAATTATATTAGTGCAACCACAGATAGCTTTAGAGAGAGAAGTGGTAACCACTGTTTAATTTGTTTAACATTTTAATTTTTGTATGCTAATTACGTGAAACAGGATACCCAGTACATTA
Organism: Noctilio leporinus; assembly: GCA_004026585.1. Taxonomy (NCBI): domain Eukaryota; kingdom Metazoa; phylum Chordata; class Mammalia; order Chiroptera; family Noctilionidae; genus Noctilio; species Noctilio leporinus. The sequence continues at coordinate 243,990 of PVIW01000600.1, forward strand.
TTAGCAGGTAAAACACTTTCAGTGATGAAATTTATATTGAGTCCTACTTTATGTAAACAGTTGAGTGAACGTTACTACTCAGGTCACCTTCTCCAGATGTGATAAATGGTGATAAACAGGCCAAAAAGTTAAAAGCTGTTAATATGAGCTTCATTTGATAACTTTTTAGGGTAGAGTTTCCATTAGAAAACCAGTGCATTTTCAGATGTCAAGATTTAGAATGTTGAATGTGTGTGTTTCAACAGGACACTTTCCTACAAAATACTGGGCCGACTTAGAAAATAAGTAGTTAATATTTTAACATCACCATCATACTAGAGTTTCCTTTTTTGCATATTTATTGTACATAAGAACCACAGAAAGGAGGGATGTTCTGTATTTTCGAGGGCACTGCTGTTCACCTGGGAGTCCTTTAAGCAGTGGCTAGGGCAGTCATTAGAGTTAGGAGATTCCGAAGATCTGTTAAAAATGCTACTTGTGATATTTAACATAATTGGGAAAGTTTGGCAAATTATGCACTATCTTCATTGAAATAGAAGTTGCACTTAAACAGATTTTCTTTGTATCATGTATATCAGATAATGTATATTATCTTTCCTCAGCAGAAAAGGTAATAATTAGAAAGCTTGAGTTTGTGGGTACAGTCATCCCTTGGTATCCATGGGAGTATTAGTTCTGGAAACCGCCTGCTTTAGATACCAAAATCTGTGGATGCTCAGGTCCCTTATATAAAATGGTGTATATCAATCAATGCATTTAATTGGCCCTCCACATCTGGGAATTCCTGACTGTTGGTTGAATATATGAATGCAGAACCCACAGACAGAAGGGCCAACAGTATTTGTGTAGTGCTGCACACTGTGCAGTATGAAAAAATTTGGGGTCTCATAGCAAGTCCAGAACGACTGGAAAGCAGAGGGAATAAAGAAATAAGAATGTGCCCTGGCTGGGTGGCTCAGTTGGTTGGCGCATCACCCCATATACAAAAAGGTTAGCAGTTCAATCCCCAGTCAGGGCATGTATGGGAGGCATCTGATCTCTCTCTCTCTCTCTCTCTCTCTTCCTCTTTCTCATTCTCATCAATAAATATATCCTTGGTTGAGGATTTTTAAAAAGGATTAGGAATTGTTACATGGGTGATATATGTATAGATCAGTATTTTGTAAATGTGCCTTAAAAATAACCATTAACTTCTTTACAAATAATAATTACCATATTTTCCGCACTACAAGACGCATCTGACCATAAGATGCACCTAGGTTTAGAGGAGGAAAACAAGAAAAAAAAATACTCTGAACCAAATGGTGTACTAAAATATTTAATAAAATATAACAGAATACTATTTCAACCATGTAAACTGAATAGCAGTCAACAATGGTATTAAGAACCATCATCACTGAGAACCCTCACTACTGTGTTGTAATATTTTTCCAAATAGAATTTATAAAGAGTAGCTGTCAATTCATGAGTTTATACCATATAATATTTTACTTCATTTAAAAGTGTTACTTTTATACAGAATAAATGTCCACCCAGGTTATTCATAACATTTCTCATAGTCTCTGTGTTTAAATAACGTGCTACTACACTGCTGAATTACATTACACGAAGCATTCTGTTCTTTGAGCCCCAGGTTAGTCTTCTGTTTACCTTTCTGCTCCTATCCCCTACATAAAGTGGATTTAATACCTTATATGATTATAGGAGAGAAGGGAAAGAAGTCTATATGCAGGAAGGTGAAAAACAGGGAGCTCTGGAGCACCCACCTTTTCCATTCTTTTCTGGAATTCAGTATTAAGTTCTACAGCCACAGTGCCCACTAAATGCCAGGCTCTGTGCTGGAGACTGGGATATAGTGAACAAAACCCAGTTCCCATCCCCATGGAGCTGGCACTTGGATTGATTTCCAGGGTGATTCTGAGTACATTTCATTTGTGAAAACGCTTCATTCTGTATTGGGACTTGGTGGGGTTTGACTCTCTGGTGCTGACCAGCTGCTGCCCACTTGCCTGATCTGTCCCCTCAGCTGCAGGGGTTCAGAGCCAGCCCCACAGGCTGGTTGGCTGCTGCCTTGCCATTTTTTCAAACCTCACCAATACCAACACCCCTAATGCCCTACTTCTCCATATGGACTTGCTAACCCTGGAGGTTTCTTGCAGCACCAATGTCATTACTCTGCAACATGACAGCATCAGGCTTCTTTTGGGGGAAGTAAGAGGTGTTTACTTTATTTCCACAAAATCCATTTGACTGGACTTGAGTTTAATTTTTCATTAGTTGACATATGTGCCTGTTAATGTCGTGAGATTGTGGGCTTTGTTTTTATTTGACAGTGAAGATGGGTAGGTAACAAATCAAATGGCGGCTGAGAGCCATGGCCCTAAGGGAAAAAAATCACTGAGATCATTTGCTGGAAGGAGATCAGAGCACTCAATTATAGAGCCTTATAGACTTGCTTTGTCATCATCAGTACTGTTTATTCATTTTCTACTGGGTGCAAAAATGAAAAAGTATTTCATTAAGTACCATGGGGAGTTGATAGGAAAAATAACTGAGGAGTGCTTACCCGCTGACTTCATTCTGATTGTATCTGTAGACTTTCAGTTGAATGCCTATAATCCTTCATTCAACAGGCTAGATCTATTTATCTGTGAGCTCATATGTCGGTGAACTTTCCATCTGGGTCAAGGATCTACATGGTTTGCTAAAAATTGGGCTTCAGCCTCATGATTTTCATAAGGAAGTAGTACAGAGAGGGATCATTCAGATTTGTTATCAAGAAGATCATAGCATGGATTGAGCATTGGCCTTCACACCCAGGGGTCACTGGTTCACTTCTCAGTCAGGGCACATACCCAGGTTGCAAGCCAGGTCTCCAGCCAGGTCCCCAGATGGAGGCAGGTGAAAGGCAACCATACACCGGTGTCTCTCCCTTTATTCCTCCCTCCCTTCCCTTCTCTTTTAAATTAAAAATAATGAATAAAATATTTAATAAGAAAAGAAGAAAAAGAAGATCATAGCAAATTGCAAGACCTGGAGAACCCTCTAAACCCTCCTTCTAAAGCTCTCTCATGGCTACCCACCTGCAGGGATCAAGTAAGATCCTGCTATGGAATAGACAAAGGGGGCCGTGGGAAAGTTCACAGGGATTAGAAGCTGACCTCCTGAATAGTTAAGTAGACAGGTGCTTGGAAAACGAGGAGATAAAACTAGTCCAATCCTCCCCAGTCCCCCCGACACACTTGCTTGTCCCTCCTGCATCTTTCCTTTCCATCAATTTCTCCTCCCATCTGCCTCCACATCACTGGCCTTTTGTTCTCACTTTCTGCCCCTCTTCCATTCCTTTTCTTCTTCTCATTGGTTTCCTTAACCTCTGTACTTGGGCAATTTTCTCTCCCTTTCTTCTCTAGCATTGCCCGCCTTTTTTCTCTTTCGGCAAAATTTCGTTACCCACCTCACCGCATGATCCCCACCGTGACATTATATACCATGTCTTATGGTTAAATAACCATCTAATAAAATTAAGCAGGGCCTTTTAAGAACACGAAAGACATTCTGCTGCATGTTTCGCTTCCTGGAGCGGAAAGGCTCCGGAGAGATGCCAGCTGCTGCCACAGGCGAATGAAAGGCCTGTGTTCAGAGCGATCCAAGCCCTGGTGGAGCAGACACCACCAGGTTGCTGCAGCCTGGGACAGGGGAAGGCAAGCTTCGATCCCAGATACTTTCCTTCTCACTGTAAAGCAACGAACTTTCTGAACCTTGGGCAATTGCTCTGCCTATTCCTGCCCTGTCTTCTGTCTTTGAAAAAGAAGAGCTATTGACCTTGCCCGCCTCCCTCTCTGGACTTTCTAAAAGACTTGTAGATTAAGATTGTTTATAAGGTCTTCAGCATTCTGGGATCTCATAGGTTAACTACTTGATATGCATAAGGCACTATGTAAATTCCAGGTAGGATTTTTTTTCCCTTAATGTATTTCCATTTTTGTACCGCACTTTTCTTGCTACACAGATTGAAGTTTAAAAAGTTTGTTTGTTTGTTTTTTTTGCTCTAGTTAGTATTTATTTTATGATATTTCTCCCCGAACACAGGTATCTCCTTTGTAGTGTGACTGTTGTAAAGAATAGCTCATTGCAGTAAGATACCAAGAAGGATGATTACCTCGCTGCTGTCTTGACTGCTCATTCACATTCTTCCTAATCTGTGTTCTCTGTGCTATCTCCTCTCCCATCTGGTCCTAAGCAGGAAGTCTCATCGATCAATGTCCCATCTAAAACATTCTGAGAAATAAGCGCTCAGACCAGGGCTAGCAGTTCAGCTGCAGGCACCGTTGGCGTCCCAGGGTCACTGGCCACAGCTCACTGCCAGCAGTCCCAGCTTTGACAGCCAGAGCTGCCCGTTGATTCACTTCCACTTTTATTTCATACTAGTTCAAGTGAGAATAATGCAGTTCAAATGGGAATAGTGTAACCAAGAGCAGAATGACCCAAGCAGCCAGAAGAGAATCATCTATGAGGATGAAAGGTATCTAGTACCAGGTGTCACATGGGAGAATGCTTGTTGATAAACCACTAGACTGCTGGAACGCCTCTCAACACAGCGCACAACCCCCTGGTGCTGGTGCGTAAGCAGAGACCACTTTCCTCAGTCACCCTTTTTTTTTTTTTTCTTTAAGATTTTATTCATTATTTTCAGAGAGAAGGGCAGGGAAGCAGGAAGAAAGGGAGAGAAACATCAATGTGTGGTTGCCTTTCAATTGCCTCCATCTGGGGACCTGGCTGGAGACCTGGCTTGCAACCTGGGTATGTGCCCTGACTGGGAATCGAACCAGCGACCCTTCAGTTCCCAGGCCAGCGCCAATCCACTGAGCCACACCAGCCAGGGCAATTGTTTATTATTAAATATGCCTTTTTGAAAAGATGACACTGATCCTGCATACAAAGGATTCTTACTTTACTAAAAAGCATCTGTTTTTATATTACATCACCAAAACAGGTTTTGGGGTTTTTTCCTATTTTATAAGGGACTCTGAAAAGATGCTTTCTGACTGCCCTAGTATTTTAGAGCAATGCAAGATATAAATAAATAAACAAACAAAACCCTAATGAAATGGGATTAAGTCAAGAATGGCTCTGAAGGCGGCATTCTGCTCATTGAGCACCATATTTTATTGGCCGTTTCCTCCTGTCAGTGAAGGCAAATAAAAAACAGCAGTGATTAAAATTAATCTTTCTAATCAGCCAGAGAAAATGCTGTGATAGTTGAGAAATTTCTGTGTTTGGCTTCTTTGGAATTTTTTTTTTTCCACTGATACTTTTGGAATGCTTTCATTCCATGTCTCCCTTCTTTTAAAGGGATTTTAAACTTTGGTTCTGACCTCCAAAAACGCTACCTTTCTTAAGACATTCAAATCTCTGTTTTCCACTTTTTTAAATCATAGAATTGTTAAAAATGAAGGACTCAAAAAAAGTATGATAGACCAATGGACCCAACTGTGTGTATTATAAATGGGAAGACATGAAGTAACAGATGAAATTTGCCACAGCTACATCACTCATCCATGACATGGTCCAGGCTGAAACGTGGGTCTCTGTTTTCTTGAATCCTTGGGAAACTGTTTCTGAATTTAGAAACCTTGATTGATGTCCACAGCGCAAGAAGCACTGCAACTTTGCTCTTTAAAAGGTAATTGGGTCAGAGTTAGTGTGATCCTGGTAATGTGGAATTACCAAATATAGGTATGTCTTAATTTAAAATAATGTGCCCTGGATTCAGAAAACCGAGAATGGTGTGTTCCTTGCTATACCAAACTCTCATTTGCCCCCAGAATGATTCCCTGAGGAGTGTCAGTAATTTAAAGCATAATTTGATTTTGAAAATTTTTATTTGCATGGGGATTCTCCTATCATCAGGAATTCCCTGTGCATATGGCTGATTCCCACATCATACTCTCAATTCCCTAAATAGTTGACTTCCTCAGTGCCCAGCCTAGCACCAAATAGAGTAGTCAGCCAACATTTTCTAAATGAATGAACAAGAGAGCAAATAAACTTTTTGAACACACCTACTATTGCAAGTTAAGAGTGAGCCAGCTTACTTTTATTTTTTGTGCAAATAGGCCAATAGGCATCTAAGTATCTTAAGAGGAGGTTCCCAGGGACTCAATTAAGGTTAGAAGGAATTTAGCTGTTGACCCTGCTGAACAAGGAATTTTTATGACCACATCCAAAAAGTCAATAAGTCAAGTTTATTGTCTATTTGGAGGCAGATGTGTCCTGTAGTTAACATCCAGAGCTAGCGGTTAGGGGAGCTAGGGGAGTAAATAAAATGCCAGGTCTCTGTGGTGGGGAAATCCAGCCCATGGTGGGGGCAGGAGTTCACTTCCTGGGCTTGCTGGCTCTTGCCATCTGTGTGACCACTGACCACCCTGCTAACTCCCCTGCCAGTTTGTTCGTCCTGGAACAGACCAACTGGAAGAACGCGGGTGGATCAAGGCTAATCCATCCTCTTGGGAAAGCCAGAGCATGGATAGCCTAATAATGGAGAGTGGTAACCTCATCCTAATACACAATGGCCAGTGTGTAACTATCCCAGTAAATTCATTACTGGCTAATTACAGGCTGAACCACTCACCTCGGAGTCAACTTCCTCCTCTCTGAAATGGTGATAATACTTAACACTGTGCAGAGGTTTCTGATTTCAGACTAGAAGGCCCTCTGTGAGCTCTAGGTACTGCTTCATTGCCAACCTTTGCTACTTGGTCTTCCATCCAAGAGTTCATGTACAGAACACCAGCTTCTCTAAACGCAGGTGTGTATGTACCATTTTACTCTTTATCATCTTACTCTTGCTGAGTTGTAGATCTGGCAATGGAGGGAATGGGAGAGTGGACAGATGAGCAGATGGTTCCCAAGAGTGTGGAAACCATAGGCTCCAGCCCCTTTTTTTCAGTATCAAACTAAATAGACTTCTGTGTCAGCTAAAATATGACTTATGATGACGTGAGGCCCATTTAATTTTCTGTCTACATATTTCCTCTTTGACAAAATAAAGGGAAAGAAAGCATCCCTACATTTAGTTTTATTTTTGTATTTATTTATTCAGTCTTTCATTTTAAAATGCCCCCCTCCAACAATCCTGATTATGAAGGTAAAAAATAGCAGCATGCAGAGTATGTGTTAGTTGATTTAATTGGGCAAAATGTTTTTTCTTTTTAAAAACAGCATTGTTAAAAATTTCAAAACTAATAAATGTTTAACACTATGAAGCACTAAAGAATAAAAACAAAATCAAAATTTGCTTGTAACATCATTACCTGGTCCTAATCCCTAATAATATTTGATTCCAGAATTTTTTATTGTTCCATACTCATACTTTTGCAAAAATGGGCGTTCCCTTTAGAACTGTTGGAGACACTGCTTTCACTATACTGCTGTTTTAATTTTTAAGAAGTCAGTAACATTTATAGTTGAGCTGTAGTGTGTGTATTTAGAAATACTTGGTGAGCTGTGACCAGTGTGGCTCAGTTGATTGGGCATCATCTTGCAAAGCGAAAGGTCACTGGTTCAATTCCCAGTCAGAGCACATGACTGAGTTATGGATGTGTTCCCATTTGGGTGTGAATGAGAGGTAATTAGTAATTGATTGATGTTTCTCTCTCACATTGATGGTTCTCTTCCTCTCCTTCTCCCTCTCTTCCCCTCTCTCTAAAAATAAATTCTTTAGAAAAAATAAATGAAAATACTCTGATATTTTAAGTGCATTTAAAAATATCCAAGAAATCTAATTTTAAAATCAATCCAACTATTCTATAAAGGAACCATGGACATGGTCAACAGGTGGGATTGACTTTGGGGGGAATGGGTGGGTGGGGAGGGGGACAGAGGGGAGCAAAAACGGGATAGATGTAATACAACAACAAAATTTTTAAAAAAATTAATCCAACTATTAAAAATCAGCAAAATTTTATCAAAATATACTCTTTTTTTTGAGTTCACTTTCCTTTTGGACAAAAATAAAAGAGAAATTTTGGCAAATGGTTGTTCTTTTCGTGGTCCTAGCTTGAGGCCATGAAATAAGGGAGCTTCTCAGATACATATTTCATCATGAAAAAGAAACAAACAAACAGGCATGTTGAGGGCGCTCACTCCATGTCTGGCAGAGATTGTGTATTGAAATAGAAAAACAGTGGTAAGAGGAACAACACTTTGCTATTTCACAATTGGAAGTAATTGCAAATTAATCTAACACAGTTGCAGTCATTTTGAAGCAACTTTGAAGCCTCCCATTTTTGATACCGGGCTTTTTAAAGCTATAATCAAGATTTTGATCTGAAAAGAAAAATCAATACAGCTTAAGTGCCATTTCATTTTATGAACCTGCTGTGATGATTCCATTCCCTGCTTCCTTTCAGATACTTTGGCCAAAGCACAAAACTGGTATCTTGTTATGATCGGTCCTATTTTTTAAGTTTATCTATACCCCACAGTGTCATATTTTATCAGAAGTCTTCCTTCTTGCTACACCTGGTTTACTGGTTTGTCAAATTTCATTTTTCACATGCAAAAGGAAAGAAATTCCCTTTGTTCTGTCCGTGAGACACGCTGTGTTGTATGCCTTCACAAACGTGTTTCTTTCGCTGCCAGCTTCACCTCTGTGTACAGTGGGAAGATTCATTCCTGTCTTGGCGATGAGGAACCTGGAGTCCAGTAGGTTTGGTAACTTCTTCAAAACGACAAAGGCTAAACCTCTGCTTAGGCCACCTCTTCAGATTCCAAAAACCACAGTGCTTTCTCTTGTCCCCTCCAGGTGTTCTGTGTAGGTGACTTTTCCAGCTACATAATGTTTTGAAAGTTGCTTTTCCTTTAAAAACGTGTTTTTCTTTCCTCTTTTTGGGCAGAAATCTTTCTTCAATAGTATGTTATTACTTTCTAATCTAAGTTAGTCTGGGTTTTGGTTTTGGGATGACTTAATTTTGGATGATTTTTGTATGGGCTAAAAAACTAATGACCACACTTGTTATGAATGCAAGAGTTAAGAGTCAGTAGGCTCTGTGAGTTAGGAGGGGGCTCCTGTGAATTAAGTGAATGGAAGATTTGGTATCAAATTTGGATGTTCAAAAGCCTTTTCATTCTGATTCTCTGCTGACTTAAAAGATTGACAGAAACTGTCCTCTAAATAAATCATATATATAGCACTCATTAATCTCAACGCGCTGCTGGGGCTTTATTTTTTAAGTCATGTGAACTTAGAAGAAAAGATTGTATTTTCTCCATCAGGATCATTCTGCTATTTCGTTTAAGTTAATAGAAGCCGTAGAGCTTGACACCTGGTTGGAGGCCAATAAATAAGACTTGAATGAATGAAGAAACAAATGAGACCTCTTACAAAATACACTGACATTATGGTTGAGAGTCTTGTTATATGATTAAGTAACTGTGGCCAGTAAAGTGATGTTTTTGTACAGAACCATTATGGTGAGTCCAATAGGATTGTGTCAGTCCTGAAATAACACTCCTGAGGCAACCACAAATTACCATCCTAGGAAGAAGGATTCTTGGCTAAGGTACTTTGATTACAGTTTGCATGCCCAAAATGGTTGGCCAACTCTCAGGAAATAGAATTAATCAAAACATTCTATGCTCCAGACAGCCCATATAATATAGATGCTACTTGAGTGTGTATTTGTGTGTATATATGTGGGTGTACACAAGTATTTTAAACCAGGTTGAAATTTGTGGAAAAGTTATGATTTGTATTAAATGCCTCTGCTGGTCTACTGAATGATAAGAGTTACAATATCAAATAATATGGGTATTTTACTCTTGACATGCTTTTCTGGAAATATCCCTAAGAAACATGTTTCTTTTCCCAGTGAAAGAGGTAATAGAATCCAACTCTGGAGTGAAGCCTGACATAAGACAGGGGCACACATTCATAACAAATAGTCATTAAAACTTTCAGTTTAAACTTCAGCTCCTTTGTTCAAGGCAGTGCCCCTGAGGCTCCAGTTTGAACAGCATATAGCTAGGTTAGAGTTAGGAGGCAAATTTTTCATTAGCTTCGTTTGAAGGATGCCTGAAGTCAAATCCGTTGAAGGATTTTCCTACCAAAAAAAATCATTGCTGCTCTGGTGGGTAGGTGAGATAGATGATTAAGCTACAAGGAAGCAGCAGACTGGAAGCAGCTGGGAAATGGGAGTGTTAAGGGTAAACCAGTCAACATGCCAGGGAAATCCATCCAGAGTGGAAGCAGGGAAAGAAGAATTAGAAATAAAATCTCAGATGGCTGTTTTCATGTCAGACTCTTTTAGTCAAATTTGGAGAATCCTATAAGAGGAAATAATCAACATTGTTTTGGCTTTTTAAAAAAAGCATCATTTCACACAAATTTAAATGAGTGTCGGAACAGAAAAGTGTTTTGATTAGAGGAGGTTTTCTAAGATCATTTCTGGTTTATTTCCTTTTAAAGTAGAATTCAGTGAAGAAAAAAAAAAGAGTAAATCTTAAGTACCACATGGACACAACTGTGAAACCACCCAAATCAAGATTTAGTTTTCCTAGCCCTCCAGTGGGCTCCTTGTGACTCTGTCGTGGTCAGTACCCACCACAGGTGGCCAGTGTTCTGAGCTCTGTCCCTACCGACTGGCTTTACTGCTGCTTCGTGTGAGTGAAGTCACAGAAGGTGCTTTTCCTAGCCCTTTCTCTGTGAGATCCACAGCTGTTGTGTGTGCATCCTCATTCTCTTTCCTCACCGTGTGGCTATTAATTTCTTTTATTTTCATAAAATCAAGAAAGCAGGGAGAAATTATGTTAGAAGGGGAGAGGGAAATGCAAGGGTTAACATTCGTATTCAGTTTTAAAACACCACATGAGTGATAAGTTCATGTTTGGCTTGATTTGGGCTTCGTGTAGTAACAAAACTTCAAGCAAAGTAGTAATGCTGTCCAACATAATAGCCACGAGCTACATGTGGCTAAATTAAAATTTAAATTAATTAAAACGAAAAATTCCGTTCTTTAGTTGCACCAGCCACTTCAAACGCTCAAATAGACACAGGTGGCTAGTGGTTACTGTGCTGAATGGTGCAGATGTGGGTTTTTTCCTTATTGCAGAGAATTCTGTTGGATGGTGCTGTTTAGAGAGCTGACTGTGAGCTCCCTCCTTGTCCTCTCTTTGCCAGAAATAAGGATATTATGGTGGGTTTTATTTATTTTTCATTGTAAAGTGTCATTTATAACTGAGCTTTGAACAATGTAGGGGTTAGGAGCACTGACCCCCTGATGCAGTAAAAAAGTTTAATTATAACTTTTGACCCCTCCAGAACTAAAGTTGTCTCTTGGTATCCACTAGGGATTGGTTCCAGCCTTCCCACAGATACCAAAATCCAAGGATGCTCAAGTTCCCTATATGAAATGACGTAGATCAAAATCTTTTTAAAAAATAAATGAATGAATGAAATGGAGTAGATCAGTGCATATTGTCACCCTCTGCATCCATGGATTCCCAACCATAGGTCAAGAACAGTGGAGGTATTCCTTTAGTTTTAAAATCTGTGTGTGTGTTGAACGGCATAGTTCAAATCCCTGCTGTTTAAGAGTCCACTGCAATGCTGTGGTTCCCAGACCATGATGTTAACAAGCCCCAGTTCCCTGCATTCTCTCCACCTTAGGGAGAGGCCCGCTTCGGGGCCTTGGCAGTAGTGCTTGGAACCCTCCTTCCCGTGTCCCACTGCGTGTGGATTTCTAGACTGTCTCCCAGGAACCTTCCCCATCCTGCCTCCCTGGCCTCCCTGCTTGGTAGTAGTTGCTTGTTCTCTGCTTCTCTCCCACTAAGCAGTGAGCCTAGTAAGGCCAACGGCCGGTCTGTCATCTTTGCTTTTGTACAGGCACTGATCATAAATACTGCAGAAAGGAGGGACAAGAACCTGCGCAAGGAAGGGGTGATAACTGAGTCACTTAGCGTTAGGGTGGGGCTTCTGTCCCCTGGATATGGAGTGGGTTTCAGAAGGGGGCTCATCGGAGACAGCCTTCTGCCTGGCCACCTTCAGCAGACACATCAGCGCGCTGAGCTGTTTCTTCAGGAGTGAAGATGCATATCTAAATCATTTTCACCCCTGTCTGGTTGATGTTTATGGTTTTCATTTCATGAGAAGTAATATGAAAAGACATGCAAACTGAGGCGATGGTGGGTGATTCAAGGGAAGGACCGATGGGGAAAGTAGAGTTGATGGTGATAATAAGATAGAAAATTGTGCTGCATCTGTCAGCTGGCAGCTGTCCTTGGCATCATGGGCCAGGTGTCACCAAGTCAGGGACCTCATGGGAAGGCTGCCATGGAGGTCAGGTAGAGGAGTGGGTATTCAGTCAGGATAGGTAACAGAAAATCCCAACTCAAGCTCACTTTAAAAATAAATTTATTTCCCCAAGTACCAGGAAGTCTAGAGCTAGGAGGCCCGGGGTTGGTTGATCTGGTGTCCCCACCGTGCCAGTGAGAACCCAGGTTCTCTCCAGCTCTCAGCTGGCCATTCTGAGCATTAGCCACATCCACAGGTTGGTGGGAGGGACATGGCTGCTGCCGGGACAGGCGTCCCATCATCCGGGACCTTCGTGTCTCGATGAAGAAGAGACAGCCTCTGCTCCAGGCACAGCTGAGGGACAGGGGTAGCCAGAACTGTGGCCTCAAGTACCTGCCTAGGTGCATTAGTAGCCGGGGCACCTCCCTGTGCCCCAGCCTGTGGATTTTAAAAGTGCTTTCAGCTTGTACCGATACAGAACATACTGAATGAAAACCCTTGACTCCTTTAGCTAATATCAGTTAATGCCTTAGAAGTGACCTTCACTAAGGGGGACGACACAGACCAGGAAAAGCTTTCAGAATGGAAGGAGAATCTAGAAGAGCTGGAAGGGCTCACAGAGACTGAGGCAGCCTGAGCCCAGCCATCGTGAACCACCCTCCTTGCTCTCATTACTCCCCCCGCCCCAACCCCAGCAGAAGGGACACGGGTTTAATTTTAAATTGAGCAATATCCATACATTTATGATTTACAGTATATAGTCCAAGAAATCTGGAATCCTTCAACCAATCAGTTATGCTTTTTTTTTTCCCTCCTTCTAGATAGACCTCACAGTGTTAGAACTGTGCTGAATGAGGTCACAGTCTAACTACAGTATTAACCCTGCAAATCTGTTCATTTTCACCCAAGCACCCTCAGGCAGGATATAGAACATGTCCAATTGAAAAACTATGACAGACACTGTAGTGTGCTGTGATGGGCTGAATTATACCAGGGAGAGGTTCGAGGGGGATCTTGAGCAGGAAATCATTTTCCAAAAGGAAGTTAGGTAGTATGTATCTCTAAAAAGTAGAGGTCATATTGCTTTTTCAAAGGGAAAATGTGTTTTCTGTCATCCAGATTTTAAAATGCTACTTTTATGTTTCCGAACTTGAACTATTTTATATTTCTTACCAACTAAGTCTTTGTGTTTTAGTTTCCCCCCCTCCCCCAATACTTCTTGAACGTCTTTTCTCTGCTTTACGAACATCTTTTGGGGTTCTTTAATATCTGTTTTGCATTATTGAAAATATCCAGGAACATGCAAAGAATAATTAGTGAACATCCATGAACCCGCCACTCAATTTAAGAAACAAGACATCAACTCCTTTTTCTGTGACTGCCCTGGGCTCTGTTTAATTCTGTGTAGAGAAAAGCACCACACAGGTGGTCAGCATTTAGTGGAAAGACCCAATCACCACCTGGCTTACAGGGAGATTCGGGTTTCAGGAAGCTGGGTATCCCCTCTCCTGCCTAGACATGTGGTTAATGCTAAGTATCTACCAGTCATGCCCCAAGTAACTCCTAAAGCTGTTTCAGCTCATAAAATGGATGATGTTTTGCAAATTTATACTTTATCATGCTGAGTTGGAAGTACAAAAATTAGATGACTTCCCCTTTGTAATCTCCATCAAAGGCATTTTCAAAATCCATTTATTATGCCTGATCGCTGGTTTTGGCACACATCGTTTGCATGTTTAAAGTCAGTCCCTGAGGCCCTGGCTGATGGCACAGTGGACAAGGCGCCGGCCAGCGAACCCAAAAGTTGCTGGTTTGAGTCCCAGCCATTGCACATAACCAGGTTGCAAGCCAGGTCTCCAGCCAAGTCCGTAGCTGGAGGCAGGTGAAAGGCAACTAAACATTGGTATCGTTTTCCCTCTGTGCCTCTCTCCCCTCCCCTCTCTCTAAAAATAATAAGTAAATAATCCTTAAAGACATTCCCTGGCTGCATTATAAATCTGAAGATATACTTGTGTTCAGAATTCCTACATAAATGCTATTTTAGCTTATTCTTCAATTGTAGATTTGATGTATCTGACGCCTTTCATTGACTGCCCAAGATCTTGGCTTGACTCGTCGGTGATTGAGGCCCTAGAAGCAATCACCCATGTTTGGACAGTGTTTGAAATTTTTATACTGTCTCCATGGAAAGGATGGAATATTTCGTTTTCTCCAAGTAGTTTCTTCTCCATGTTGTCGTTGCCACCGTGGATCTCTATTTGCCCACATTGCACCTTGGCCTATAGGCCTAAACCTGCCACATTGACTCTGTCTCTGCTGCACCTGGGGAATTTGGTGTCTTCAAGAAAACAGAAGAACTGCTTGCTTGTAGCTTATAAGCACATTCTTATCACTGGAGTGTACAGCAGGCCCCTTACCTATAGCAGATGCCTGGAACTGCATATAGTACCGATATACTGTGTTTTTTCTTATGCACATGTACCTATAATAAAGTTGAAGCTATTTGCATGCTTTGGAGCCATTAAGTAAAATAGGGTTACTTGAACATAAGCGCTGCCACACTGCCGACAGTTGATCTGATAACCAAGACCACCTGATAAAATGACTAATGGGGATGGAGTGGACAAAGGGATGATTCATCCTGTGTGCCACGCAGCGGGATGGAGAGAGGTTTCATCCTGGAGAGAGAATGGTGCACAATTTAAACTGATAAACTTTCTTTCTAGAATTTTCCATTTTAAAAGACTGTGGTTGGCTGTGGGTCATTGAAACCACAGAAAGTGAGACCACAAATGGGAGGAACTATAATACTACACATTTTTAAAAGTATCCCTGGATCCACAGCCTTATAACCTTACAGGGAGAGAAACAAGGAACAAATGAGAGTGTGGAGAGATTTTTTCTTCATCTGTTGGCAGATAAACTTATGGCACCTATTTACAAGGTTGTTTTGAGTATATGATCTGATGGCTAAATCAGTCATGCCTTCTTTTTCCTGACTTGAAAAATAGAAATTGGAGAAAATACTTTGTAGAACACAGGTACTGAAAAGTCTGTTTAACATGAACTGCATCACATTTAAGGTGTTTTCAAAGAGAAAGATAAAGCACACATATTTTATTTAGATGTGTATTGTTTTAAGTGTTGATCATCTTTTCATTTAAAATGAATAGTGCTTCTCCGCATGCCATTTACCAGTTGTTAAATGCAAGAATTCATGAGTAAAATTTGTCATGGTGCTCAGAATGATTTGAAATGAACATTTGTTCAGCTCCTTGAATCTGAGCATGAGAAGTTTTCCCTTTTTACTGAATTTGTTTTGCTAACATTCATTATAACAAAAGTGAGAGCTTGCTGATTTTATTGCCTAATGAGCATCATCAGCTCTAGTTGCTGGCTTATTCTTTCTGATGTATGTGTTTCCTTTCTCTCCACTGAAAAAAGAAAACGTGTCTAACTTGCTTATCTCTCTGTAGGACAGCCGGCCCAATATGTCAAGACCTCTGATCACTAGATCTCCTGCATCTCCACTGAACAACCAAGGCATTCCTACTCCAGCACAGCTCACAAAATCCAATGCGCCCGTCCACATTGACGTGGGCGGCCATATGTACACCAGCAGCCTGGCCACCCTCACCAAATACCCTGAATCAAGGTAATTCAAAAATGGAAACATCACACTCAGAAGTGCATGTATTTGATGATCTAACTGTTTCTTCTTTGACCAGCATAGCCGTTTTGGCCTGGCCAGGGCTGGGGCGAGGACAAGAAAGTGCCATGCGGGCCACCCTGCTCCCAGGGCTGCTCTCAGATGTGCTGCAGATCTTTTCCAAGTCAGGGCTTGACGCACAGCTTAGTCGAAGACACATAAAAATGTCATGTCAGAATGGAATTCTGTGCTATTTCAGTCTTCAGGGATCTTCACATTTTTTTAGTGTAGTACAAAAAGGACAATGATTTCTACCCAGGACCTTTCTTATGTCCTCTTCTTCTAAAACATACTTGCTTATCAGTTTTTGGAGTTTTATAGGCGATCACTTGTCCCACCAACTTGTGGACTAGGGAGAAAATAAGAGAGACTGTTATCAGCGAGGCAGTATATTTAGAACAGCATGCAAAGTTCAGAAAGCCAAAATAGTCTTGTTTAAAAAAAAAAAAAAAAAGCAAAGAAACTTAGGAGAGCTGAAGTCCAGTAAGTAAATATAGAAAGTATATGAAGGGAGGGATAGTTTAACAATAGGCAGCACACACAGTGTGAATGAGCCATGTCCTCCAAGACCCCACCCAGCCATATGTAGAGTTCCAAGGAAGCAAGTGACTTCGTACCCCTCCTGGGCCAATCCTCCTGGCTCTGCCTAGATTGGGAGCTATGCCCAGATCCTGGAAGGGAATTTATCTTCACCGACTCTGCTGCTGGATAGGGGAGGAGGCATGAACTCATGTGGGCTGATGTTAGGAAAAGGGAGCTTTTCTGTTTCTGCTCATGTGAAATGGAAACACTCCACGTGAGTTTCCAGAGGCACCAATTGTATTTTTAAGATTCTCTTACAAAGTGACAGATAGTTTACAGCCTATGTAGATAGCAGTGACTTAAAAAGCACTGTTATCTTGATAACTATGGGAAGACTTTTTGTTTAGTTAATCTCACTATTATCCTAAAATAACTATATATTTTTAAATGAAATGGTATCAGTCATTTAGTATTATAGAGTCCCCACCTTAACCTGAGGCCATTGTGGTAGGTCTACAAAATCATGTGATATGATAGCTATATTTCTCAAGAATGTTATTGTATAATAGTGGTCTTTTTCATTATTTATTTAAGATTTTACTATTTTTTTTTTTCAGAGAGAGGGGAAGGGAGAGAGGCAGAGAGGGAGAGAAACATCAATGTATGGTTGCCTGTCACCTGCCTCCATCTATAGCCCTGGCTGGACACCTGACTTGTAACCTGGTTATGTGCCCTGCTGGGGATCGAACCAGTGACCTTTGGGTTCACAGGCCGGTACCTATCCATGGAGCCACCAGCCAGGGCAGTGGTCGTTTTTCAAAATGCCTATTTACATTTCTTCTAACCTTTTGCTAATACCAGCATCAATGATAAAAAAAAAAAACAAAAAAAATCACTGTGGCTCTTCAGATGAACATTTAATTCTAAGAGGCAGGTTACAAACCATACATAAGAGCCAATAAGCAAATCCACATCTACAGAAAAGTTCACTGGTCTAGTCTGTTGCCCTTTTGCTTCAGTCTGATTTTTAAACTCTGTTCTAGGAGGGAAGTTAACAATGGCACCATTTGCCTGTGATGTAAGCATTAGGTTTTCTTCTAGTGTCACTGCAGCTGGGTGGGTGTCTCCCCACTGACCAAGGCCCCACAGTGCTTTAAGCCTTTGTGAAGCTCCCGGGTATCACTTGGCCCATTGGCAGTGGTTAGGGTCTCTGTTTATTCAGCTCCTTTCTCTGGAATAATTTGTCATTTAAATCATTTTGGTGCTTCATATTATTAACCTCAAATAGTGTCTCATTGGGAGAGTCCCTGGCCATCTTTACCCCCAAGGGTATTTTTTTTTTCTAAAGATTTTATTTATTATTTTCAGAGAGAGGGGAAGGGAGAGAGGCAGAGAGGGAGAGAAACATCAATGTATGGTTGCCTTTCACCTGCCTCCAGCTACAGACCTGGCTAGAAACCTGGCTTGCAACCTGGTTATGTGCCCTGGCTGGGGAATCGAACCAGCGACTGTTGGGTTTGCAGGCTGGCACTTTATCCACTGTGCTACCAGCCAGGGCCAAGGGTATTCTTTTCATGGGTATTTCTAGGAGCCTACCCCCGAGATTTCATGCATTTCAGTGCTTGATATCTGTGTTGTCTCATGACAGCCATTAGCCACATGCAGCTGTTCTGCATTTGAAATGTGGCTGGTCCAAACTGAAATGTCCTCCAATGCAAAATATACACTGGATTTTAAAAGAGTACCAAAAAATCTAAACTATCTCAATAATTTTTATATTGATTTCCTGTTGGAGTAATAACATGAAGTTAAACAAAATGCCATGAAAATTAAGTTCACCTGTTCCTTTTTCCTTTTTTTAATGTGGCTACTGGAAAACATAAAACTACATGTGTCTTGCTTTTATTTCTGTTGGACAGTGAGTGCTAAACTACACAGATTTTTTAAAATCAAATTAATATTACCCTACCCGCAACCTGATGCTTTTGCATCCTATATTGAATCTCTCTTTCACTAACTTAGAGAAGATGAAACTGTCCATCTTCTTTTCCCGATCTTTCCCTGTGCATCCTGGTCACCAGTGGGTCACAGTATCATGGGAGCAACATCAAAAATAATTTGTGGTTCATTAGTCCCAGCTTAAAATATAGATGCTTCCATTTATCTGATAGTTGTTTGGCCACAAATAGGTCCAGTTTCTGAGTGCCTGTCTTCCCTCTTGTAAAACAACACAAATGCGTATTAATGCAAGGTTATCGGGGCTGTGCCAGACATATAGGATTGTTTTTAGACTTCATCTGCCAAACTCAGCAATTTCTTCTTTTAAAACTGCCTTCCAAATTCCAATATATTTCATTCATTTCCTAGATCATGGAAACAGCCTTACTTTTTGGATTTTTGCCTGAATTACCACAGGCTCAAGGGATGCCTTACCTGCATCTTCTGGCATCTTATCTTAAATGCCCCCATCTGCCACAGAGCTGCTGAGCCATTCCAAGATCGTCTTTATCATTAGGAGATATTTTTATTTTATTTTTTTTAAAGATTTTATTTTATTATTTTTAGAAAGAGGGGAAGAGAGAGAGGCAGAGAGGGAAAAAGACATCAATATATGGTTGCGTTTCACCTGCCTCCAGCCACAGACCTGACTGGAGACCTGGTTTGCGACCTGGTTATGTGCCCTGGCTGGGGAATCAAACCTGCGACCTTTGGGTTTGCAGGCTGGTACCTTATCCACTGTGCTACCAGCCAGGGCCAGGAGATATTTTTAAACATATGTCAAGGCTTGTTTTTGAAACAAGCAGATGACACTCATTGAGACATTGAATTGACCATTGTGTTGCTTTGCTCCCTCTTGGGTTTTTATATCTTTTGTTTTTATTTTTGGGAATTAAATATTCATTTCAAAGCAGCCATCCATTTAATGGAACCCAGGCACAAATTTTAGTAGTCAAAGAGACGGGGAAGAAAGAGTTCTTCACACTTCCTTTCTCCGTCGATATCAGGTGCTCCCTCCAGCTTCTGGGGAAAGCTCTGAATGTCATTAACCTCTTGGGGCTAAATCCTCAGACATTTAGCATGCCCATGAACATAGAATTGCAAATAACTAAGTCCAGCCCTCTAGATTCCAGGGTACTGTGAACCCTCTCACCCTTGGGGACTATTCCTTGCACCATCCCACCCCTTTGATACACCCTGGCTCTTACCCACTCTCTTTTTTTGGTGTAGCCTAGAGGGGAGGGGGGCTTTCTCTCAGTTCTATTTTCTAGGATTTCAAGGGCAGCCTTGTAATGTATAAGTACTGGTTTGTTTGTAACAGTGACCTTAAAAGATGTAATGTCTTTCTATAATTTCAAAGGCCCTGCAAAGGGCCTTTACTCCATTTTGAAATACTGTGATTTTTTTTTTTTAAATTCTGTGTTTACTGCCCTCTTGGCTAAAGACCATCTTTAGAACATTGTCCACATAAAGTGGTACAGTAAAAGGTCATGTGAGGCCCTGCCCCAAATAAATAAAATAGAAAATACTGCAATTTTCCTAAGAGATTCTGATTTTCACCATCTGACTTTGTATGATTTCTCCAAACAAATATAGCCCTCTTTCTCAAAGAATATTTCATTGATACCATAATGGCTATTCCACCAAAATAAAATACCTTGACCTTCTTTTCTTTTAATTACTACGGTTAGCTGGTTCTACGGTGAGCTCACTCCAGTGCTTTTTTTGGTTTATAAGGCCTGACTGAGTAGGAACTCAATAAGCAAGCTGACTATTTCACGGCAGGTCAGTCATTCACATTGTTACTTCCATCATCAGGTGTTCTTTTTAGCTTAAGGGACTGAAATGTGAAATTAAGTGAAGTTTTGCATGCGTTAGCAATGTGTTCTGTTTTTATCAATCTTTTGTGTAACATGCAAAACAGCTCTTTGGAGGTGTTTTGGAGACAGAAGCTGTGCCACACCACTTCCGTGATGAACGCTGTTTCCTTCTAGAGGAGCCTCCAAGTCTCCACTTAGAATCACTAAGAAAAATACCCAGTTCAGGTCTGCAGTAATTTTACATCAAGTAAGTGAAACAAAAAAGTCAAGGAAATACATCACCATCATACAAAGATTTTGAATGGATATGCAAAGAAAATAGAATATATTTTATTTAACAGTTTGATTTTTAAGTCATAAACATCTAGACATATGAAGGATGGGCCTCACTTGTACCCTCTTGACCTAGGCCCTGCAAATTTTAAGAACAGAGCTGATTATATTTGATTCAGAAATCCAAGGCATCCATTTTTTTTTAATTGATTATGCTGTTATAGTTGTCCCAATTTCTTTTCCCTTTACCCCTCTCCATTCAGCACCCCCTCCATCTAGCAATAACCACCTCAGCCCCATGCCTTAGTTCATATCCATGGGTTATGCATATAGGTTCTTTGGCTTCACCCTTTCCTGTATGACACTTAACATCCCCGTCTATTCTGAACCCACCAACTATGCTTCTTAATCCCTGTATAATTTCTCCCCTTCTCCCCCTTCCCCCTCCCAGCTGACACCCCTCCAGATGTTCCCCATACCTATGATTCTGTTCACACTCTGGTTGTCTGTTTAGTTTGTTTCTGGTTTTATTTTGTAGATTCTATTGCTGATAGTTGTGAGTTTGTTGTCACTTTAATGTTCATCGTTTTTATCTTCTTTTTCCTAAATAAGTCTCTTTAACATTTCACGTAATAACAGCTTGGTGTTGATTAACTCCTTTAGCTTTACTTTATCTAGGAAGCACTTTATCTGCCCTTCCATTCTAAGTGATAGCTTCGCTGGATAGAGTAACCTTGGTTGTAGGTCCTTGCTTTTCATCACTTTGAATACTTCTTGCCAGTCCCTTCTTGCCTGCAATTTTTTTTTGTTTTTTTGTTTTGTTTTGGGTTTTTTGTTTGTTTGTTTTTTGAGAAATCAGCTGATAGTCTTATAGGTACCCTTTTGTATGTAACTCTCCTCTTGCAGCTCATAAGATTTTCTCTTTATCTTTAACCATTGGCATTTTAATTATGATGCTTCTTGGTGTGGTCCTCCTTAGATCTAGCTTATTTGGAATTCTCTGTGCTTCTTGGACACCTATATATATTTCCTTCCCCAAACTAGGGAAGTTTTCCTTCATTATTTTTTCACACAAGTTTTCAATTTCTAGCTTTTTCCCTTCTCCTTCTGGCACCTCTGTGGTTTGGATGGTGGCCCAATTAAAGTTGTCCCAGAGGTTCCTAAGCCTCTCTTGATTGTTTTCAATTCTTGTTTCCTCATCCTGTACTGGTTGACTGTTTATTTCTTCCTTTTGTTCCAAATCGTTGATTTGAACCCCAGTTTCCTTCCCTTCACCATTGGTTTCATGTGGATTTTCCTTTACTTAGCCTAGCCTTCACTTCTCCCCTTCTGCGTTTGCTGTACTTAAGCAATATCTGCCAAGTCTGTGAGCATCTTAATCACTGGTGTTTTGAACTCCGCATCTGTTAAATTGGCGCTCTCCTCGTTGCCCAGCTGGCCCGTTGACACCTTGATCTGCACCCTCTTTTGGGCCATACTGTTTTGTATCCTCAGCTTGACAGCTTTCTGCATTTGCCTCTGTGTCTTAAGTAGAGCTGTTGCACCTGTTGTATTTTAAGGGGTGGAGCCTTAGGCATTCATCAGTGTGGGGTGACCTGTTTTACCATGTGGCACTGTATTTGGGGGAGGGGTAACAGCGCTGGTTACCCATTGAAATTAGCAGATTCTTCCTCCACCCGACCCCCCAACTGGTTTCCAGTCAGAAGCAATGTGACTATTTTTCCTGGCGCTGTGCACCATGCGGTCTGGTCCCTGGGATCGCTTCCCAGGCTTAAGTGTACGACTGCTCTTTTCACTGTGGCTTCGGCCCTGTGCTGCCGCTGCAGGTGCCACCGCCACTGCTGCTGGCCGTATTTTACTTGGTGTTGGGACCTTGTATTTCTCACTCTGGCCTGGGGCAGGGATCGCTTCTTAGGTATAAATGTGTGACTGTACTTTTCTCTGTGACCTCAGCTCTGGCACTGCCACCGCTGCTGCTCCCCTCCCTGGCTCTGCCCCTCCTTCCTGTCTGCCTGAGTCTTTCTTTCTTTCTTTCGTTCTTTTTCTTTTCTTTTTTTTTTTTTTTTGAAGATTTTGCTTCATTATTTTTAGAAAGAGGGGATGGGAGAGAGGCAGAGAGGGAGAGAGACATCAATGTATGGTTGCGTTTTACCTGCCTCCAGCCACAGACCTGACTGGAGACCTGGTTTGCAACCTGGCTATGTGCCCTGGCTGGGGAATCAAACCTGCGACCTTTGGGTTTGCAGGCCGGCACCTTATCCACTGTGCTACCATCCAGGGCTGAGTATTTCTTTATTTCTTCATTTGTTGTACTTCCATGTAGTTCAATTTTCTGAAACTTCTGCAGTGTTTTTATTTAGTTTTGAGGTAGATGTAAGTTTCTTCTAGTTGTGAGGGAAACGCAGAGTATCTACCTACACCTTCCTCTTGGCCAGAACCATCCTTGATAACAAAAAATCCAGGTGTCTAAATAATTTGTCAATAATAAAGATTGGAACACAATTACAGGGCTTTCTTAAAATCTACTGTTGACACTCTGAAATATCTTCTGAGCCAAATGTGTGTGTGATATGGAAGACACATTATATGACTGCTCTAAAAGAAGACCTGAGCCTGACTTCCAAGTTAGGTCCATTTCATCCTCCACTGCCACCTCAAACAAAATCAATATTAATAGCAGCTGTGCTGATGGTGGACCTTTTAAAACTGGAAAGTGGGCTGATACCCCTAATTAGCTAAACCTGTGGAGTGGTGATGAGACAGGGGTCTTAGGTAAGAGAGCTGACTGCAAGCCAGTGACCTAGAGATGAAAGACAAGACCTCTTGTTACAGTCCTGAGCCATTGATCTGACTGCTGGACAGAGCTCTTGCATATTTTAAACTCAGTACATGAGTTAACTCCCACATTAGTAGGTTATGCCAAGTTGGTCTCTCCTAAATAGCAGCAGAGTTACTAAGCACACTGGCATATGTGGGTGATTGCAAAACTCAAGAGACTCAGCCTTGCAGTCAACACCCATAGCCACCCAAGAGGTGTGTACATTTGGAGCTGGAGGATGGAGATGCTTTCCCAGCAGAGATCTGCTTCTGCTACACTTTGATGTCAGCCACCCTGCCCTGAGACGAAAGTTGGATGAGAGCACGCACACTGAATTCTAATGTTTGGATTTCCACGTTATTGTTGCCTGCCAGCCCAGGCAGTTTTCTATAATCCTGTATTAGGACTGGGGATTCTGTGTCGTGACTTTTAGGACTTCACAGTTCCAATTCCATACTATCATCCCTAGATGTGGTCCTGCAGCACCAGACCCACATTTCAGAATCTCACAAAGTAAATGCATCCTATTTGCCAAATGGTTTCCTGAGCTTTCTTTCAGAATGAATGCATAGTGCTGAATAAAAAGCTTTTAATTCCAGCCTGTTTCTTAGGTCATCATGGTTTATAATTTGATGTATATATCAAATTGAAAACTCACAGAATAGATCTTGGGGCTTTTTAGATGCATAGAAGTCAACGTGAGATCTATAGTCTCAGCACAGATGGATAGAAAAAACATGTCTTTGTTGCTGTGACAACATCAATGGAAATGCCTAAAATAAGGACAGTGTATCTAATGGTGAACAATTGTGATTGGTAAGATTGGTTGCTCTCTAAAAAACTTAGTTTACAAAGGGATTTAAAAAGAAAAACACCTAGTAAGTGAAAAATGGAAAACTTCTCAGGGCAATAGGGGAAACTTTCTTATTCTCTATCTCTTCATGTGTCAATATTGCTTTTCTAAAGTTGCTCTTCAGTTATATAGGCAAAGAATAAGTGAAGCTGTCTTCAAAAGACTTTTTATTTAATGATAAAACTAATTTTCTGAGTAGTGCTGAAAAGGAGGTTCTTCAGTAAACTTATTCTGAGCTCCTAGTAGCTTCAGCAAACTTTCTTTGCCACTTGGGAACAAAATAGGCCTAGCTTTAAGGTAAGCTAACTGATAAGGCCTTGTCTTGGAGCATAATTCAAAGGAAAATGCAGCCCTATTCCAGTGCCTGTAACTTTTCCCCTGTTATGTTCTTTCAATCATTCAGATAGTTTCTGTGTTCCCCATTAGCTGGGGCGTATACTGGCCAACAGGTCTTGGTTCTCAAGTTTACTTGGGGCAAGGGGAAGACAGTTGACAGGTAAACAATCCATAAACAATATTTGAATTAGCAGCAAGGGAAGTAGGAAGTAAGAAAAAGAACAAATAGGCCCACTTTGGGATATAGTTTGCTTTAATTGTAAGTCTAAAGATAACTTCATTTTTATGCTTTGTGTTTTCAAGACACACCTTTATTTGTTCTTCTACATTTTCAAGACAAAAACCTAATTTACATTTTAGTTTAAATTTAGCAGCTTATTTTTGTTGCTCATGTCAGGATCACAAGTAATCCCCCAACTTGTGACTTATTGCCTTTTCTGAGTTTTATTATTCACCTCCTGTTATCTAATGTGTGGCAAATATAGATGAGTATATTCATATATAGTCACCCTGCATTTCAGTGGGAGGGAAATACATAGTGAAGTTTACTCCCTGGGCCACAGATGGGACAGCTCAAGGTCAGATCATCTTTAGTTCAACTCTCTAGTGTATTCACCATAATATTGTTTCTGATACATATCCTTTAATTTTGCATTTGTTGGTCAGTGATGTTATATTTGATTTTGACTGAAGTAAAATAAAAAGATGTTGAACTCAACATGGACAGGAGTTCCCTGGAGGCCAGCATTAGTCAGGCTGGTTTATCCCTTAGCCCCTCCTGAGCCAGAGGCAGGAGAAAGGTGAAGAAGGCACAGTGCACTTGCAGACCTCTGTGCCTGACAGTAGAGCAGTGACAGCAGGGACCTTGCTGAGTATCTGGAGGGATGCAACTCAACGCAGGACCCTGGGTCATGGTGTTGATTGTTATTAACTTCTCACTTATCAAGGCCTCAACTTCACTTAGACGGAAACCTCTCCCTAGGGAGCTCTTTCTCACTTAGTTTCATCCATGTCTTCTTGGTACCTAGTGTTGCGCATGCCACAGAGCAGACATCCAAACCCTTCTTTAATATGTGAATTAATTAGTGGGTAAAATATTGTAGACAGAGGCCAGATCCTCAAAACAATGAAGGGTAGATAATTGAGTAAAGTTATTCAAATGGAAAATTAAGCTAAAAGGCTGGGTTGGGTGCCTTATCTGTGTTATCTGATTTAATGAGCCACACTAACCTTGTAGGTTGGCTTTGTTACTTACCTCTGCTTACAGATAAGAACACTGAAACTCTGAGAGATTAAGCAACCTGTTCCGTCTTTTTTTTTTCCCCAAGATTTTATTTATTATTTTTAGAGAGAAGTGAAGAGAGAGAGGCAGAGAAAAAGAGAGACATCAGTATATGGTTGCCTTTCACCTGCCTCCAGCTACAGACCTGGCTGGAGACCTGGCTTTCAACCTGGTTATGTGCCCAGGGTGGGGAATCGAACCAGTGACCTTTGGGTTCACAGGCCAGTGCCTTATCCACTGTGCCACCAGCCAGGGTAGGATGCCTTATTTTAACAAAAAAACTTGACCCTGCCCACAAAGGTTCTGATTTTATTGGTCTGAGGTAGGGCAGGGACACAGGATTTTTTAATGCTTCCCATGTTCATCCACATGGTCCATCTCACCACCTTCTAGAACTACGTTCTAAAAGTGGTCTTCAACCAAGAGGGCAGATCACCTACAATATTTCAAGCCATTTTATTCTCATGAGGGCGTTCACCTAATAATTCCCCTCCAGCCCCCAAGGTGGCTAGTGCTCCAGGTGGGTGACATAGCCATGAACAGCCTCCTCTTATCTGTCATTGTCTGTGTGTGTCATGACTCTAAAAAGCCTGAAAAGCATGGCGTTAGACTGGGCAGCAGGATAAACAGGTCTTGCTCTTAATTGCCTGTGGATTTCAGAAAGTTCTTTTCAGGACCGCATGTCCAGTGTACAATATAAAGTCTGCCCACAGCAAGGGACAAAGTTGGCCATAGACCAGTGACCTTGCCACGTGCTGATGGCTGCTTAGTTGTACCTGTCAAGAGAAAATCATTAGCAAAACAGGCAATGATGAGCTCTGGCGCTAGCAGGCTGTGCCTACCTGGAAGAAGGGTACACTGGGCAACACCAGGATACAGAGGACTGCTTACCACATTGGGGTTGTCTATGCCCATAGATTACTAGTTACCCCGCTTCCGGCTGGACACCTCCCTTCCCATTGCTAATAGAACAGTAGACCCAGGAGAGCCCAGCAAACTATCTCAGGGTTCACACCTGTGCACAAAACACACATGTAGGCACCCGTCAGAAAGTAACTATACAGACCTTTAAAGTTCATTTCTAAAACCCTCTAAATCCACGCCTTTGATTTTTAAACAAACTAGATCCACCCATGGTCCTCAGTGCCTTGCCTGCTGTGCAGGGCCTCAGTGGTGCTTGCCGAGTATTTGCTGAGCATTGTTGAATGTGTTTGCTGTGGTCTGGAGCAGCTCGGCCACCACAGGGCCACTGCAGCATGGAAGGGAAACATTTTGAGTCATCTGGTGCTAGGGTGACACTAGGACTTAATAGGAGGCTTTGTCCAATCTGGGCAACAAAGATTTACATCCTTTTTTCTTCAAGGGCCCAGAAATGGATTTTCTAGTTACCTGAAGGGAAAAAGTAAGGAGAAGGGAATAAATCAACCCAGTCACAGCCCCAACACCAAAAAACATTAGCAGAAGGGAGACACCTGCCTTTAGCATTTTTTCCTCTTTGATGCCACCTCCCTAATCCCCTCATCAGGGTCATCTGGAGATGCTTGAAAATGCAGATTCCTGGTCTCTGCCCACTATTTACATAATCTGTATCTCAGGGTGTGAGGAAAACCTACCATTTTCATCAACCCCAGGTGACCCACCTGCATCTCTGTGCTGGGGCCCGATTTATAGAGAAGGGTGGGGACAGCAGTGGTGTGGCAGGGGACAGGTTGTTAAAGCAAGACTTTTCTTATGGATTTTGGCTTGGTTCTGATCACTTGGGACAACACTACTATACCCATTTTGATCCATCATGATGAATAGTGTCCTTGAGCAACGCAAAGGTCATTGTGCTTTTTATCTTTATCATATTTTCATTCTTCCCATCATACAAGTAAGAACTTTTATAATAATAACCTGTTTTATTTACTGTTTGAAAAATTAATAAGATATTTCGTAGAAGATTTCAGTAATCTCTTACAAGGTTAATGTGTGAAAAATATCATCTGCTGTGTTCTTTAGAATAATTTCCTCAAAAGAGCTTAAAATTGACATTGTTATTTTATACCTCCCAACACCCACATCTTGAGACTTCCGCCTCTCAAACCCTGAAGTTTTTATCAGTCATGTGACGCTGATTGAGATGTAGGACTTCATTTGAGAGCTTCTTTGTGGCCAATGAGGACCACCATTCAAATATTTTAGACGAATTTCCAAAAGACAAAAGACAAGCTGCACTTTGGCCTTGTAGAGAGCCATGTGGGCAGGAATGTTGCACCCTTGTGTGCTGTGTAGTTCTGATATCACCTGCCCAAGGCACCGCGATCCACTTCACACAGATGTCAGACAGGAAGCGCGCCTGCATCTCATCACCGGGAGGTGTCTGTGCGGGGTGTGTTCTTGCTGGAATAAAAGAGCGTGCAAGTTCTCAAACTGAGGGAACCTCTTGGTAGTGCGCCAGTGCAGAAAATAAGCTTTTGCCCTGTTAACCTCCAAACAGAAGCATTAATTCACAACCAAAATTCATGATGTTATAACTTGCATTTAAACTTTGAAGACTAAATAAACCTCTGAGCAAGTCCCACTGCGGGAAACCTTACAGGGCCACTGAAAACGCAAATGCCCTCTACTGAAACCTGAGGTGTATTCGTAGAAAAGTTCAGTTCACTATGTCTTCCAGACAGTTCAATCTATTATTATATAAATAATCCATTAAAATGCCATTTCTTTTCATTAGAAATGCAGGATGTATAGCCTCAAACAGATGAATTATCAATACTCTGCCTATAAATAGGAAGTAGGAACAATTCAAACCCAAGGCAGTGTGCTGAAGTGAGTGCATAATGTTTACATGCTGGGCTTCTGAATGTGACCAGGGTGGTCCTGGTGGGAGAAGGAGGGAGTATGATTGGTAGGTAGAAAAAGAGAAGTCCATTGTCAAAAAACTCCAGTCTGGTGACAATCCCACCTGCAAAAGAAAATCTTTTACAAATCCATATATCTGCCCCACAATTACACGGGCTATTTGCTGGACTGTCTGAATCTGATTGAGATGAAGTGTCAGTGAAAATGACACCGTCACTGGATAATGGCTTTCTATTGCTACACGTGCCAGTGTGCTTCATAATGACATTGTTTGCTGTTTATCTTTCTTGTTGGTAATGATTATTTTCACTCTTGTGCAACTTTTCTTACTGTATTCTCCATATTCAGAAGATAGAGTAAAACTGTGCCTAATAGCCAATCACCACTTTCAAACAGTGAGAAACCTTGCCAGGTGGAAAAGGCTTCATAATTGAAAGGTGAATTTGAGCTTGCCTGAACTTGCCGTGATTGGAGCTGAATGTGTTCCAGGTCTCCCACCCAGCCACATTAGGCTTGGTGAGACGCCTGCCACCCCTCTGAAAATTGATTTTTTAAAGCAACTGCTTAGAAGGCCCTGAGGGCTTGAGAGCGTACCTAAAAAATGAAAACTCATCTAGTCTCAAAGCAATGCAAACAGTCAATATCAAAGCAAAAAGAAGGATCTGTTAGGTATATCCCAGTAATCCATAATCTTAGGGGCCCTAAGGAAGGCACTTTATCAAAACATCACCATTCTGATGATACATTGCAGGAGGAACAAGAAGGCATGAAAGGTGGAATTCAGAGAAAATGGTTGGACACATTAAAATGCACTGGAAAAAGTTTGTTAACAACCAAGCAAACCCAGGGAAGCATGTTAAATATGAATAAAACGCTGTTCTTCACCACAGCAAGATGTCTGACGATTAGAAAACAAAACAGTGGTGATACGGTTTGTTTTTCCAAGTACACATCCCATCAGGCTCTTGATGCAGCCATCTGTAACCTTTTATGTTGATTTTAAAGACTTAGAAGAAGTACGTTATTTGAAAACTGAGCTTTGGCTTTAGTGCAACTCTCACACAGGATTTCCAAATGAAGTTATAGGGGCAAGAATGGGACATAATGGTATCCAATGACCATGAAAACATGTCCACTTCTCTATATGATCTTCTGAAAAGGAAGGGGAGTAAAAAGAGGATTTCTTGTTCTTAGCTGGGAAACTTCTTAAAAAATGTGTTGCAGGTTGGGGCTTGGTTCTGTGTTTTGTTGAAAGGGATAGGGAGAAATACCAATAGGTACACCTACCGCCCAACGTGTCTAGGGACCAGCTTGGTGCCTCTGGGTAAATTCTTGAACTATGATAAGCCAAGCCTGAGCCCCAGAAGGGTGTAGACGGTTACACAAGACACACACACCTACGACGGCGCATTGTTGGCTGTGCCGCGGCCAGAAGCAAAATGCTGTCAGCAGCCTCTTTCGTTATTTTCCAACCACACACACCTGAGAATGTTTTCTTTGAATCATGAGCTGATTTATACTTAATATTTTGCACATGTCATTGTTGATCTGGTGACTATTTAAATAACCTTTTGACATAAATTTGAAATCTTAATTAAGCTTCTCAGAGTATAAAGCCAACAAAGCCCATCATCATCCATGAGACTTTTTTTTTTAAGGGAAATATATGACATTTTATATATTCTTTAAAATATTTAGATACTTTTGAAGCTGCATAAATAGAACTCTTATCCAATTTTCAGCTTTCCTCCCTTCTTCTAAGGAGTATAACTCACAGTCCTGTGGCAAAATCTCCTCCCTTTGGCTTTGTCCTCGTAATGCCTAGTTTCTGAGTGTTCTTATGCTTCCTAGTCATTCTGAAATCATGCAGTGGGGGAATAATTCATTTTCATTCGTCCAGCCTCCTTTTGGTACTGGAGCATTTGAATGGTCCTCTGTTGCTGTTTGAAGATCCTTGAATGGTGTCAGTACTATGTGGGGATTGGGGGATGGGAAAGAGGTACAAATGCATTGGGGTAGAGTCACTTATTTTCTTCCATACAGCCTCTATTAGGTTTTGGGAAAGCAATTAGCTAGCCTCTTGGGAAATTATATTTTTCCGGTTCTTTCTTTTTTATTAAGCAAATGTGTTAAGTAAGCCTCTGGTTGTTCACGTATAAGTACTAAGCAAAAAAGTATATGTACTTTGCCATGGTCCCCTCTTAGTGCCATATAATTAGTATGATGCCTTTATTTGAAGTGACTACTATGACATTGTAAGCAAATCCTGACTATCTGGAATAGTAGACACCAAAGGGAATGGGGACAGGTTCCATTCCACATCCTGTAGTCATTGGTCATCTCAAAGCACAATAGAGAGTGGGGCCACTGGGACAGCACAGTGGTGGGGGGCCAAGCGTCCCTTCCACCTATTAGAGAGATTGATGGCAGATGGGAGAATCAGGAGCACACTATCAGGTAGGAAAGCATGGTTCAGTCATTAGAGCTGCTAATACTCCGAAGCCCAGGAGTAAGGGCAGTTACTCAGAAACAGGTTAAACTCAATGGGAACACATGCAAAAGAGTGTATGTGACGAGGGACAAGAACCAAGAAACTGGAATGTAACTGCAAGACGAAGAAAGATTGGCAGGAGGTGCTAAAGCCAGAAAGGAGCTGGGATGTCTGGGGCAGCTGGACACTGAGTGTCAGGGACAGCGTGGAGGGTGGGCTGGCCTTCACTCTTGGTGAAGGAGAGACTTCACAGCTCAGCAGCCCTTGGCAAGTTATCTGATGGCTCCGTGCCTTGGTTTCTCCCTCAGTAAAATCAAAATGTTGTGTGTAAATACTTCATAGAGTTGTTGTGATGATTAAATCAGATCATCTGTAAATTTAGCAGAAAGTTGAACACGTAGTATAATATGTTTTCTTCCAAATAGTAATTATTAATGGAAAACATATTCTGGAGTTCTAAATCAAAAGAAAAATACTTAGTCAGAAATTCCTCCAAATATAGATAGACTATTGGAAAGCAGGTAGAAGGTGAGCTGTGGGGCAGTCTGGTGTGTGTGCGTGCATGTATGTATGTGCATATGCATGTTTGATGCTCCAAAATAAAGCAAGAAGAACCTCCGCAGAAACTGTTGGAGCCAAAAATACCAAAGTGGGCTGCCAAGGGAGATTATGCTGCTCTGATCCTGAACAGATCTTAGAAAAGTGGTTGTTTCCCCTAGAAATTATATTAAAACAGGCTTTTGCTCAAACCAAACGGCAGGACTAGGTAATCTTAAAAGTTTCCTTCCAATGCCAGATGCACAACAGCATTTTATAGGCTCACAACTCTGCTTTGGCATAGCACACATTCTCCAGAGGGTGTGAATCTGTCAGCATTGACTGAGCCATGCCAGGCAGGCCCAGTGATTCAGCCGGAGCTATAAGGGAGTCACCAGGCTACTTGGGTGTGGCTTCCAGCTAGCCCGCCAGTCCCACCAGCTGATGGTTAACTCTGGCCTCAGGGTTGATTAGCTGGTTGCAGCATCCTCATCTGGACAATGGGGATGATAGTATTTACCTGGTAGAGTTGTTGTGAAGACTCAGTGCCATGTCCTGCATGTAGTGAATGCTCAGTAAATGTAGCTTTTATCGAACATTTATTTCTCCTAAGAATTCTTTGGTTCTTATACTATCCCGTTTATCAGCTGACACACAATCAAAACTCAAGTTGATTTAGCCTCAAAAATGGTAAAGCCAGGATTCAAACCCAGTTATCTGAGTTTTAGAGCTGATGGTGCCAGGGACTCCTAAGACATCACTGAAAGCACCATATCCACCCACGCTCTTGTGAATAATGGTGCCCTTCTAGTCTCTGCTTAGGTCAACGCTTTGAGAGAGATGCCCTTCACTTGCTGTGTTCCCACCTCACCCATCATATTCTTTCTTGCTGGAAATCCCATCTCC
This sequence comes from Noctilio leporinus, assembly GCA_004026585.1. Taxonomy (NCBI): domain Eukaryota; kingdom Metazoa; phylum Chordata; class Mammalia; order Chiroptera; family Noctilionidae; genus Noctilio; species Noctilio leporinus. The sequence goes on from PVIW01000600.1 coordinate 276,671, forward strand.
AAGCCCCTGTATGCCCTTCTCCTTACACCTGGTGATGGCTGAAGCCCTACACAGGCATCCCTTCCTGCGGGAAGCCTTCCATGCTTGCCCCAAGCTGGCTAGGCCTTCTGCTCTGTCCTGCATGGCTCCTAGTGGGACTGTACATGCTCATTTTAAAGGCTTGGTGGAAAGACTATACTTTCAGGGGTCATGTTTATAGTTTGTGAAAGGCCTGGCGAAGCACCAGGAACATGGCAGAGAGTTAATCCATTCAGAAATTAAAAGTCAACTTATGTAAGTGCTGGTGTTTTTTTAAAAAAATTGGATTAATTACAATAATACGTTGTGCACAGTCAACAGTGTATCTCCACTCGTTTTAAAACTGTTTCTAGCCAGAGCCCTGGGGAGGACTCATGGAGAATGAGCAGCCCGGACTGGCCCTGAGCTTCCCCAGAGCCGTCAGCATCCCCCACAGGAATCAGTTCTCCAAAAATACCCAGTTCTGGGGTCATTTTGCTGACAGGGTTTTTTGTTTTTCATATTTAAAACTTGCCTTTACTTTCTCCCCTACTTCCTTCAGCTCTTTGTATCGTCTAAGAAAATGCTTAGGTGCTACCTAAGGGAATGTACTGGCAACACTATTTCCCCATAAGTAGATGTAATTTGGGTTTTTTGTTTGTTTGTGTTTTTCCTAAGAAGGTATTGTCTCCCTTCTCTTAAAATCCTATCCATTTCTATAACAAGCTCTGAATCAGTTTTTATCTGTTCATGAAATATAAATGAAATTTCCCAAGTGCAGAAACTATGAAGAATTAGTCCTAGACTTTTATAATACTTTAAGCAAATTAAATGCTGTTTGTGATCACTCAGGCTTTTAAAACAGTAAGTTGACTAATAACTTTTTTTTTTTAAAAAAGAGTTTATTTTATTATTTTTAGAGAGGTGGGGAGGGAGGCAGAAAGGGAGAGAAACATCAATATATGGTTGCTTTTCACCTGCCTCCAGCTACAGACCTGGCTGGAGACCTGGCTTGCAACCTGTGATGACTTCTTTTTATTTTATTTTTTATGTTAAAGTTATGTCCAGCATAGCATTCCCTTTCTTAAAAACTTTTACCATGAGCATTAAAAAATTAAATTAAAAAATTAAAAAATATATAGAGAGGATGCAGTATTGATCCCCTTATTTCAAGAAGTTTCAGATATGGCCCTGGCTGGTGTGGCTCAGTAGGTTGGATTATTCTGAAAAGCAAATGGTCACCAGTTTGATCCTCAGTCAGGGCACATGCCTGGGTTTGGGCCAGGTCCCCAACTGGGGGCATGTGAGGGGCAACCGAACAATGTTTCTCTCCCTCTCTTTCTGTCTCCCTACCCCTCTCTCTAAAAATAAATAAATAAAATTTATTTTTCATTAAAAATTTTAAATATGAACTTAGCTTTTCTCTTTCCACCCACCCACTTTGTTTTCTTCCTCTCCCATCTAAACAAGAGAGGAAAAGGTCTCCATTGGTTGCAATGCTGTCTCCTCTGCCCATATCTCCTTCCCTCCCTGCTATTCTGAGCCCAGATTCTACCTACAGTGACAGCTATCCACACACCTCTCGCTCATGTGTGCTCATGTGCACACACACATGATTGTTCATGTACAAACATACATACCCTCACCCAGCCCTCTACCCCATTTGCCTTTCTTAGGTTTCAGATATTAGAACAGAAACTTAATTGGGAACCTACTAAGTTGGATTAATTAGAAAAATGTATGAAGCTACAACTGCTTCTGAAAACAAAATGATTAAATGGCAAAATACTCTTTAAATGGATTTTTTTTTTTTTAAGTAATGCCCTACTGGTTGGTGGACTCATGGTAGATTGTTTTCGGTTTCTTCATCTTCCATGCTTTTCCAGTTTTCAACAATGAGTAGGTGTCACTTTTGTAATTTAAAAATATCCCTTGAAAGGTAATGCTAAAGAAGTAATTTGGAAATTGCCTCTGAATTGCTTAGCAAAATAAATCTGGGCCCGGAACAAAATTAAATCATCTTCTTAAGTCCAAATGATATTTTCCATGGCTTGAAACCCAGGGATGGGGGACAAAGGGTATTTCTTAGCCAGGCAGAGCCAGTAGGTGAAAAGGCCCAATAACCTGTGTCCTACTCTTTTCTCACCATCTTAATCCTTAGTCTGTCTTTGGCATTTCATTCCCAACTCCACCCCTGGGCAGAGTCTTCCCCACCCTCCCTGGGGCACTGCTGATGAGCCCTTCAGTTAGCAGCCTCCCTCCTGTAATTATACCCTGTGTGCACCAGCTCTAGAGAGTTGAAAGGATTAACCCTTGCCTCCAGTAAAGGAGGGCCTGGTGTCATGTAACATACCATGGTGCTGGATGGACACTGTGTTCAGGCAGCTTAGGAGGATTGGGAGTGTGGTGCCTCGGAAGCACTGGAAGCCTCTTTAAGTTAATTTTTCTCAGCTATAAAGTGATAAATCCCACAGGGGTTTGTCAGGATTAAATATAGTGACACAGCACATAATGGAATACGAGAGCTTCAAGATAAATGAAGTTGGAACCTCATGGGTATTCCTCTTCCCAGAGGAAGTTTTCATTGTCCTAAGAATCCTCACTTTTCCATTTCTTATTACACACCTGCATGGTTATACAAACTGTTTGAAAGTAACCTCTGAAGGCTTGGAGTATTTTGGTTTGGTTCAGTTTAGAGTATCTTCTCAGTGTACCCAGACCTCAAGTGCACCAAGTCCCTGAGCCTCAACATTTTACACTCCATTTGTTAGGTAAATTAGTTTCCCTACAAAGCTGATATAACTAAACTTGCTTAAGATAACATACATTAGCAAACGCTATTGAATTATAAAAGTTGTGCATTTCACAAGGGAAGTTGTTCAGCTGTTATTATGTCTGTTATATTTTTGAAATTATAAATTAAAAAGCAATATATGTAGTAACCAGGAGCACAGACTTTAGTATCAAACATAGGTTGAAACCTAAGCCAAGTGACAACTGTACTGGGCTTCATTTTCCTTGTCTATGAAATGGGAATCATGTGGTTACCTCACAGGATCATTGTAAGAATGAAATGAGAGAAAGCCCATAAAAGAGACATTTCACTCTTTGGCTCATAATACCATTCAACAAATAGTGACTAGCATTATTAGCATATGCTATAGCATTAGTAGCAGCTGTCCTCCCATGGGCTTGAATGGGACCATCCTCTGTCCAGGGGCAACATGGTAGCTTTAGAGCCAACTCTGTGCCTCGTCAACTGTGCATCCTTGAGCGTTATATATTTGGGACTTTTTCTTCATTTGTAAAATGGGAGGCTGAACTAGGTCATCCTGGAGATCTTTCACTTCTAAGTGTGGTTAGCTATTTAAGAAGTGCTGTGACAGTTCAAAGTGACAGTATGACTAACTGAAAGCATTTCAAATGGATGTTAACTTGTTCCTCTTTAGTCTCTCTGCTCACCCTCATTTGCACTGGTTCTCAACTCAGCTGTTCACTAGACTTATTTGGGGAGCCTTTAAAATGCTGACAGATGCAGAGACCTCAACCCTACCTCAGAATATCTGGCCGTGTGTATCAGTATTTTTTAAAAGTTCTCCAGGTGACTCCATTGTGTAGTCAAGGTTAAGAAATGTTCAATGCAAATAACACAGTCAAAAGCAGTGCAAAGGAGACAGGATGTGGATAAACCACAAGCTGCATCTGTGAGATGTGATTTCAGATAATGGCATTTCAATTTTGTTTCACTTTGAAACTTGTTCTTTTCCTTAACATCGCTGAGAACATAGCCTGACATCAGTCCCCATCACCCTCAAAAACAAGTCCTTGACCTGGCTAATACAGCTGTTTGTGATCTGGCTTTTGCTGCTCCAGCCTCAGTTTTCAGTTGACCTGATTCTACACCCAGTAGAGAGTAATCACATGCCAGGCTTTTTCTAGCTGCAAGCCTTTGTAGCTTCCCTACCCCTCACATTTCTTACCTAACCTTACCTCCCACCTCTATACTTGGCCAGCTTCTGCCAGTAAACTTTCTTCCCTGCCTTCTCAAAATTGAGCTGGGCACACTTCCTATGTACACCCACAGCTCTCTACATACCCAGTGAGGGACTCCATCATCAACACTTGATCTGTATTACCACCACCAGACTGTCAGATTCCACAAAAGGAAGGTGGCTTGTGTACCCTGTGTGTCTCATGGTCAGGCTCAGTGAGTATTGGTATAAAGAATTAATTAATAACTGAATGACTGCATAATAAAGAAGGAAAGAGAAATTCTTAAAGAAACTGAGTTGCAGTAGAGAAACCAGGTCCTATTAATAAATGACTGCACAAGGAAAGATAAATTCTTAGTGACTGATTCACACTGAGCCTAGTAAATCAGGTTCTATCCCTGTACTTTCATTTCATTTAATGAAAGATCATTCTTTAACACTAGAGAGCAGGGAGCCCTGGTGGGGAACCAGACATACTTTCCACCAAAAGGAGCTTAATTTCCTCAGAGATCTGGTTCTGCATTATTTGCTCCATAAACAAGAGTAATCAATAGTGTGGTAATATTAAAAGATAAGAAGAGGAATATATTTCATTATCTGTTAAGTGCATACAGTTTCAGTGGGCTTTTATAATCCTAGCAGTCAATGAAATATTTACAAATAAAATGACAGATGTTTGGAATTTACTTCATAAATCCCAGGGAGTGGAGTGAGGCTTTAAAGTATAAGGTAAAATAAGATTGGCCAAGAATGGATAGCTTTAGAAACTGGATGGACACATGGCGCTTTGTCATATTATTTTCTCTGCTTTGGCATACGTTTAAAAATGTCCAAAATAAACTAAAATTGTAGAAGGAAGTTTTCCTCAAAATTGCCAAATGGTTCAATGTGTTTAAAAAAAAAAAAAAAAGTTACATCACCCAGAGCCAGTTTGGTCTTGTTCAATTGAAAAACAGGAATGTTCTCCAAGGTTAGTTCACTGTAATCAGTTCCACAGTTTTCAGGCACCAGAGTTTGCAAATCACTGCAGTTTTTATTTGTAACTCCATTCGTATGTCCACAAGAAATACAGCCTGTGTCGGTTTTCCCTTCTATTTGCTTAGCCAAGCAATGGTTCCCACAGCACATTCAGCCCAATTTCGAGACAGACCATGGATGCCTTTTTACGGTCATTGACCCAACGCTGTCCTTCCGCAGTTCTTAGCAGTCTTGCCTTTAAAGTTAGCAGAGATCAGCACCACTGGGTTGGCTTTTATTAGTCCTAGCATGTGTTACCTCAAATGTGGGGGCTCTTCCTTTCAAAACCTTTCCCTTTGTCTCACGGAAGGTTCTCTCAGGTCCCTGTCTTCCCTGGGCAGGAAGTCATGAGTGTTTCCTACTATCTCCCGCCTTCCGGTCCGCCAGCGCATCCTCCCCGCGAGCTCGCAACGAAGGTTCCAGGGCTTCCGTAGGTTCCGCCCTTCACGGCTGCACCCCCGGGACCACTCAGGCTGAGGGTTACCTGCCTGATGAAGTCCAGCCTTTCCTCCTCAGCTTCTTGCCCCCTTTTGTCTTGAATGATTACAGCTGGGAACCCACTTGTCCCACTGCCTGGCCCAGAGACCGCCACCAGCTCTCTGCCCACCCGCCACCCGCACCCCCACATTGTTCCTCCTTTCAAGTTTCCCTCCTGCTCTTTCCTTTGCACCTTTTCCCATTTGGTCTAAAATGTGAAGGTGTCCCTGAGGGCAACTATGCCCAATTTCCTCTGCCAGGCGTAGGTTTTTGTTTGGGGGGAGGGGGGGGGAGGGGGATGGCATCCTAAGACGGCACTTTCTCTCCTATCTTAGAAAAGTATAACAAGACACTTCACCAAGATGGTTCTTTTACTCCTTAAGTCCCGTTCCTTTTTAATGCCTGCAATCTTTTAAAAACTGTTTTCATAGAAATTTTCGTTTATTTTGGACCTTATGTTGCTGAACTGTTTTGAGCATCCGTGACCCTATTTGATATTTTCATCAACTCCAAGAAAAAGTTAGTATAATTTTATAGAAGAAACAGGCAACGTTGTAACAGAAATAGAGTCACAGAGAATTTATTTCCCCCAGATCACAGCAGGTAACTGGCCCAGCCTCATTCCGCTCCCCACTCAGTCGCCCCTTCACTTGTTCACTCCACAGAGATTGGTAATCACTTACTGTATGCCAGTGTACATCCAGTCTAGATTTTGGGAACAAGCTGTAAGTATAAAAAGCATAAAATACATTTAAGAATAAAATATTCTTTTTTCTCTTTACTAAAGTGATTTGCAATCATTGGTACTAATTTTTTCAGGGCATAATAGTAAGCATTATACATGCTTGGGTTTCATTATCAAGCTCTTGCTGAACAAATATAAGAGAAATAAAAACACTAGACCAAAAGCTTTCATTAGGTAGTGGTAATTCTTTTCATTCCAGTCATTGTTGGAAGGCCCCTTTAAGGTCAAACAAACCATGCACAAATCCTCCATGCTACTTAACTAGTTGGGCAAGTTATTCATCATTTTGAGCCTGTTTCTTCATCTTTAAAAGGTGGTTTTGTTACATATATAAAGTGCTTAGGATAGTGCAAGATATCTGGAAAGCACTTAATAAACACACACCCTTTTTCTTCCCCTGTCAACTATAAATTTATGTTATTCACAGTAAAGGGTAAAATGTTTTAATAATAGTCAAACCAGTCTCATTCTTTCTCATCCTGGAAACACTATAAATAAGTGACTAAGTGCATTTTGGTTTCACTGCCTGTTTTTCATGTAGCCTACTGGTTGATTGATGTGATAATGAGGAATGAATGACGAGGTTGAATGCATTGCAGCAATCCTAGGATGGTTGTAATCCACACCCTGATTAATCATCCTCAATTCATGGAAAGTTGGATGAAATACATTAGCTGAGAAAAATATATTAAAGTTTTAGAAATGTGACCTGACCATAAGTAGTTTCTTTCTTCTTTTCATTTACTACTTTCAAGCAGGACATGAATTTTCTAATTACCTTAAAAGATATTTATTGAAACAGAAATTCACATGCTTTTCTTGGAAGGGAGGGGAGCAGCTTTCTTGTTTGTTTGTTGTATTTTAACAGGGGTGGAATTATCGGTCTACTATTATATCTGTCCCATATCAGCATATATTTTAAAGTCATCTTCAAAACAATGAAATATCCCAAATCAAAGATAGGAGTTCTGCAAAAGTTTCTTAGTTAAAAATGGAGCCATTTTTCTGCTTAGACTAATGAAAAACATATTTTAAAAATTTATTTTATTTATTTTTATAATTACTCTAATAATCATTGGCCAGTTCTTTTCTTGCTCATAGTATAGATGTGACTACTTTCTGTTAATTGAATATATACTCAAATGTCTAGGTTCAGCCTTCAGGGGTTAAATGATAATGAATGTAATACACTTGAACTATATAACACACTGTTTAAGTGTTTACTCTACAAATGGGAAAAACATATGGATTGTTGTGTTTAGAAATTACCTATAGTTACTCAGGTTCCAGCACTAAGTCATATTTTCTGGGTGGTCTAATGTATTATTTTGATCAGCTTTTTAGGGTGGTCAAATATGTACTTTTTATAATGATGCCAAGCTGTTAACAAATGATTTTTGCTGAGACCTAAGAAATTAGACTGTATACTGTTAATGAAAAACATATTCTCCTAGATGAGTGATATTTTTTCAGTTATTCTTTTCTGTAATTAAATATGGGTGTGAGCATAGGGTATTGCTTTATTTTTGGAAAGTTGGGGATTCATGGGTGGGGAAAGTTCAGAAAACAGATTCCTGAAAACATAATTGATTTTCCCCCAATTCATTTGAAAGGCAGTTTGGAATAATAATATTTTTAAATAGCACAAAAGGTTGCTTTAAGTAACACAGGGGAAAGACTTGACTTTCCATTACAGTGACAGCACTTAGCTATAATCATATTGTCAGGAACATTTTCTTTACAGGTAAAAGACAGCAAATAAAAAAGAATTTACTTGAGAAAGGCTGAGACTATTTTGAATTGCCTAGTCCTGAGATATTTATCAAGCAGGGACTAGTACTTCTCAAAGAACCATAACTACTTAAAGGGTAATTTTTCCTGCCTGCCATCTTCAAAACTGCTACCTTTGACAGTAACACAAAGTGGTAGCTCTTAGTTGTAGTGGCTGAACAACTGATTCTAATTGTCTTCACTGTTCCCTCTTTTCTATCACAGAATCGGAAGACTTTTTGATGGTACAGAGCCCATTGTTTTGGACAGTCTCAAACAGCACTATTTCATTGACAGAGATGGACAGATGTTCAGATATATCTTGAATTTTCTACGAACATCAAAACTACTCATTCCCGATGATTTCAAGGTGAGGGATTCATGTTAAATTACTGATACCATAAATATATGATTTGTTTTAATGTACCCCCCCCAAAATATCTAATTCTACATTTTTAACATACACCAACTCAAATGGCATCAGAGGTCTCCGACTTTATTATGCTTTTTTCATGAAATAGAGTACATGGTCATTAAAGTTTTACATGCGCAAAAAAGGACCACTTCTTATTTAAAGAATTGAATTAAATTCATTTTAACCCATTGAAAGTTGGTTAAACTCATAGCATATTTCTCCTATGTCTTCATGAGGTAGAGAATAAAAGAAAATCTCATTAGCTTAATAAAGATGTTCCCTCTGAGAAACTTAAAGGAAACCTGTTTAGCAATAAAATTTTAGAATTTATCATTTTAAAGTTAGTACTTAGTGTTCAAATTAGTCCCACATTGCTGGCAAATAGAGGCAAAGGAATTAGATAACAACAACTAGAAATTTTAAGCAGAGGGAAATATACAAAAATGTAATCAATTGCAGTTGTTACTATTTCTCTAAGTAGAAGTTTCTACAGAATTAACTAAGTACTAATAGAACTAATAAAGAACTCATTAAAGCATCTAAAGTCGTGATCAATATGTTACAACAATCAATAACTTTCCTATAAAATAGCAAGAGCCAGCTATAAGCTATAATGAAAAAATATACCACTCTAAGTAACAACAAAAATTGTAACACTAGGAATATGCCTACCAACAAAAACACAAAGCCCGATTAAGAAAACTGCACATCTCTACATACAAGTATAAAAGAAGAAAAAAAATAGATAATCTGTGTCCCTGGATGAGAAGCCTCAATATTGTTAAGATGTCAGCTGGCCTCAAATTACTCTACCTATTAAATGCAAGCCCATTTTAGTCACAGGTTTTTTTTAATGAAACTTGATTCATTTATAAACTTTGTGTAAGAGAAAAAAGTGCTGAAGAATAGCTAAATAAATTATTGTGAATGGTAATAATGGAAGTTGTTGTGGCCATGGTAAATGTGTTCTACCAGATGTCAAAACATCCTATAGAGCTATAGTCATTAAAAAGTATGATCCTGACAGGGCTAAAATTTACAAATACATCATTGGAGAAGAACAAGGTCCAGGGACAGACATGTGTATATAGGAATTTGATATATTATAAAGGTGGGAAAAAGAAAGAAATAATCAGTTATTGGCACTGAGACAATAAGCATCAAGACACTTGGAAAAAATCTCAAGCCAGGGTCCTATCTCATATCATAAATTCACAAATATTCTGGAAATAAACATGAAAATTAAAGCTATAAAGTATTAAGGAAAACATAAATAAATTTCTAAAAGTGTAATTTTGAGGCAAAGAAGGCCTACCTAAGCAAGACTTAATTCCCAGAAGGTATTCTACAAAGAACTTCTTTAAAATTAAAGAAACTATATATTAATAAAAGACAAGTGTCAGACTGGAGGAAATATTTGAAACAGAAATTCAATATCAATCATGAAAGAGCTCCTAAAAAATCTACAAGGAATATGCAGACAACCTGATGAAAACACATTTAGATAGAGCAAAAATTTTCTAAAGAAAAAAATTAACATTGCCAATAAACATTTGAAAAGAGATTCAGTCTTTCTAGTATCAGAAACAATTTAAATGAGATACCTCTTTTTAATCCATCAGATTGGCAAAAAGATTTTAATTGATAATATACAGTCTTGGGAGGTTTACAGTGTGGGCGAAAGTGAAAATTAAACATTTTTGAAGGTAGTAACTTCTCAATTTTCAAACACACATCCTCTTTGATCTAGCAATTCCTTGTCTGTTCATTTATCTTGTAGATATGTTCACATAAATGTGCAAAGATAAATGTACATGGGGTGTTTATTGTAGTCATATTTGCAATAGTAAAAACTGGACACAACTAAAAAAATGTTCTACAATGACAGATGGTTACAAAAAATATTCATACTATGGAATAGTTTAAAAGAATATGGTAGCTCTATATCTGTTGATGTGTGGGGACAAAACCCACCAAAATCTCATCATTCAGTGAAAATGTTAAGTTCAGAATATATAGAATATGTTCCTATTTTGGTAAAAAAAAAAAATTTGCATGTATGTATAAATGCATAAAAAAAGATATGGAAGAATAGAGCCCAAATTAATTAGGGACTTAGGAAACCTCTCATTCATCTTCTCCTTCGGGATTTGGAGCAACAAAAGGATGATTAGCCAAATGGAAAGAGTATAAAAGAGTTATATCATGTACACATTTATCTTATATGAAAACGACTATATCCATTGGGCAGGAAAATAAGAGAAATAACTGCAGCTGGCGTGTGCAGCCCCCTGCAGCCCTGGAAAGAGCCTGAGAAAGACTCCAGACCCTGCTGCTGCCCAGTCGGTGGCAGGTGCTGGAGCCTCTCAAAGACCGTGCATCTCACAGTGCCGAGCACAATTCCAGGATTAAAAGACATAGGAAGTTGGTTTGTGCCACGTGGCTCCTACGTTGAAGTCCACTACTTCATCAGTGATAATGTCTTCCAGCCCAGGAAGGAAAAGGTACCATCTGTTTCTAAAATGATGCCTTCTGGAAGGTTTTCAAAGATAATCTTCAATGCACTGTGTATCCAGCAGTCCCCAACCTTTTGGCACCAAGGACCAGTTGCATGGAAGACTATTTTTCCATGGACAGAGGTGGGGACGGACACAGGAGGTGCTCAGGTGGCAAAGCAAGCAAAGCACCGCCCACTCTCCTACCACTCAATTCCTGCTGTGCAGCCCCGTTCCTAACAAGTCACAGCTGGGGACCCCTGGACTGTATACTGTTTCCTTCCATGCCAACATTCAGACCTCTTTCCTTCCCCGTATGCCACTTCAACTTCATTCATCCAGCAAGCATCTTACACAAAGGCCACAGTGAAGTCCTCTGCCTCCAGCCCCCACTCTAATACCTGGGGACGCACCTGCTCAAGCGTGACTGACTGCGGAGAGAGCTTAGACAGCAGGCCTCTTCACATACTAGCTGCAGGTGGAACAGAGGGTTAGGAAGGAAGTCGGGACAGTTTCTAGCAAGTAGGCACTGGCCCCACTTGGAGACACCAGGTGTCTGGAAAGGGCCTCCTGTGCTTGGGCAGGGACTTGGGCCCACTAATCACACTGGTGCCACCTGCGCCAGGCACTCACCAATCAGGTCTGCACTTTTTCCGCGTGGGAGAGCAGGGAAGTGAGAGAGGAAAGGGTGAAGGTGTAAAGGCAAGGTGGGGTGGCCAGTGTTTTCTGACACACATGTTGCCCTAGAAGGAAGGCCTTGGAGTTGGGAAAGGGGATGAGGGAGGGAAAATTTCCCTTTTAGTGCTGTTTTAAGGCAATCGTATTTCCAAATGTGCACTCAGAATCTCCACCTGGGCAGTTCCTTGGCTCCTTAAATTTAAGCTGCACCACCAGGAGCTAGCTTCCCCTGCACACCGCCTCCAGGAAGCCTGCTCCTCATCCTTCTGCCCTGTCTCAGGAAAAGGTGCCGGAGCCCACCTGACTGCTGCAGGCAGGAGCCTATGAGCCATCCTGTACTTTTTCCTCTTCTTCACCCTCGACAGGTCCACCAGTGAGCCTGTCCACAGCACCTTCCCAATATGTCCTGAATGAGGCCACTCCTCTTATCTGCCTCCCTGGTTCATTTGGAGTCACTTCAGAATTGGCTTCCCTCACCCACCCTTACCTCATTCACTTGACATGTTGAGAGCAGGAGATACTTTTTATTATTAAACTTCTTAGTTTGAGGTCATTGTAGATTCCCTTGAAGTTGTGAGAAATAATAGACCCCTGAATGGTATGGCTTAGTGGGTTGGACGTTGTCCTGCAAACTGAAGGATTGAACAGAGGTTCACAGGTTCAATTCCTAGTCGGGGCACATGCCTGGTTGCTGGCGAAGTCCTGGGTTGGAGATGTGCAAGAAGCAACCAACCAGTGTTTCTCTTGATTAGTGTTTCTCTCCCTCACTTTTGCCCTCCATTCCCCTCACTCTAAAAATAAATAACACCTTTTTTAAAAAAATACTAGATCCTTTTTTTACCCAGTTCCCCACAAAATTACAGTACACCACAACTGGGATATTGATACTGACACGATTGAGGTCTATAACATTTCCGTCATTGCCAGGATCTCTCCTGTTGCTTTTCTAGCCAATCCTTCTTCCTCACCCTGTCCTGCATCTCCCACCCTATCCCTTGCCAAGGAACACATTTTTAAAAGATAGTGTATCTAATTTGCTCTGCTTAAGACCCTGCAGAGGCCTCCCCTCATTTATGGAGCAAAGCAGCACACTCTGCTCAGAGCCTATAACACCCAGAAGGCTCCAGCCCTTGCCCACCTCACCGGACCCCTACCCTACAGGCCTTTTCTTGGTTCCTCAGACACACCATCTTCCATCTGCCTGTTGCTCTTTCCTAAACAACAGGGATGAATAATTACAAATACAGTGTTTGTGACCACAAAGAGTCAGGGTGGGTCCTGGCAAACCTAAGCTAGGGGAGGCATAAGGTGCCTTAGTGATGATAATGAATATGATGAGCCAAGGAAAGAATATCAGGCAGACAGAAAATAAAAAGCATGTCAAATGAAACTCTGATATCCCAGGGCCCTGAAATGTTTCCCACGGGAGCTGTAGGTGACAGGCCGTAAGTCTTGGGGCATTCTGGAACCTGGTGGAGCAGTGAACTGAGGCTTCCTTTCAGCCCTGGTGGCTGATGATGGAATTGCACCCACTGCAACAGTCAGTATGTAGGAATCCTAAATACAGGTGCCCAGGTGAGCTCTGATGTCTGCCCGTCCCTGAGCAATGCAATAGGTTCTTTCTTCCTCATCGGAGTTTATTGTCTGACCTTGGAAAAGGGACATAGATTACATTTGGCAGGTGGAGAGACGTCTTTTTACTGGGTTTGCTTGGGAGAGAATTCCTAGATTACCTGCTTCTCTCTCCAGCTATTTGATGCTGGGTTGAGTAGATGCATAAAGTCACAGCATCCTACACCCCTCATGATCTCATTCTGCAAATGTGCTGGCTGAGCTAGAGACCCACAATTTAGATAATTTCATATTTCAGAACACCATTTGAGTGGCAACTACTTGTGCCCTGAAAGCTGTTGGAATCTTCTCTAGTTAAGCCATTGTAGAACTTATCTGCAGTGTTTTATTATGGATATGACTGTGTCTCCATCTTCCCTTAGTTTCTCCTCTTCCCAATTAAACTGATTGGTTTATTGTTGCTTTATTTTCTGCTTCTGCCCATGCACAGACGCACACACCTAGTTATAATTCCTGGTACACAAGGAGTCCAAAGCTTTGGTTCCCTTTTTGATAGGGAACCACAAAATTCTTTCTCTCGCCTTTTATTCAAAACATCTTTGGTAAGTGTCCCCCAGGTTGATAGCATCTTTTGTGGTCTCTGGATGAACGTCCACCCTTCCTAGATATAGAACAAATTGCTGGTAGGCAGCCCCCAACTTACCTATTTCTAGCTTAAGTTCAAAAGCCTATTAGTTGTTTTAAATAAACTTTTAATATTATAGAAATACGAGAGGGGAGACCAAAAACCCAGAATTTACTTGTAAAAAAAAAAAAAAATTGTGTATTTATTACATGGTTTAACATCAGTCACCTTCAGAGTACTCTCCGTTTGATTCAATGCACCTACCAAGACTATTTTTCCACTGCTCAAAGCAGATTTTGAACTCATTGATCTTGATGCCTTTTAGTGCTTCTGCTGTTTTTTATTTCACCTCTTCCACATGGCAAACCGTTTCCCTATGAGGGCTTTTTTTATCTGGGGAAACAAAAGAAAAGTCACTAGGGGTGAGAGTGGATAAATAGAGAGGGTGGGGCATGGAAGTCAAGCTGTTGTTGGTCAAAAGCTGCTGAACACTCAGTGCCACGTGGGCGGATGTGCTTGTAAATCACCCATCATGAAATGGGAAGATGCGTTGAGTCTTCCAAAAAATTCACTGAAGCCAAATGCAGCCTCTCACAACAATACTGGGGGCTGCACCTGATACAGATGGTTCCTAGAATACTTACCCAGCAGGGGAAGCCTGCACTACAAGAGGCCCACCCTCCAGAAGACAATTTCAGATGTTTTGGGGTACCCCCCGCCCACCATATATATACATTGCAAAAAGAAATTGAAAATAGGCAAGCTAAAAAAAGAAAAGGTTTAAACAACCTAATCCCACCATTCAAAGTTTGCCAGTGTTAAAACCTTAGTGCTTACAGCCTTCTGAATTTTCTATGCTGATTTCAGACAATAACCTCTACCTTTTTATTTTAGTACAATTTTATTTCCTCTAATATTGGAACCATATTCAAATTTCTCTTCTTCACTCCAAAATATCCTTTTGAGGGCAGGTGGTTTTTTCAGGTTGCTAGCTGATTCAAGACCACATTTGAATCCAATGATGTCCCTTACTTTTTGTACCTCCCATAGTCTCTTTTCATATGATGCCAACCTGCTGAAGAGACTGTGCCAATTGCCCTGCAGAATGTCCCATCATCTGGATTCATACGGAGTTTAGCTCCTGACTTCATCCTTTGGTTTCCCGGAAACTATAACTTATAGTTTACAGGACTTGATGGGGTGAAGTTAAACATTTTGAGGAGACTATACCTCTAGTGATATGGTGTGCCTTGCATTATATCACAATGGCAAATACACGTGGTTGAACTACCATTAACAATGCTAGGATCAGGGTGACTTACGTATTCCTTAGGTTGTCGCAAAAATGACCTCTGTCAAGCTGTTTCTCACTTTGCCCTATTAACACTTTGAGCCGAATAATTCCTTGTGGTAGAATTTAAATGCTGTGTGGCTGTGCCGTACATTGTAAGCTGTCGAGCGGCATTCCTGGCCTCCACCCACCACATGCCATAGCACCCCCTTCCCAGGTATGACAACCAAGAATGTCCCCAGACACTGCTAAAATGTCTTCTAGAGTCAAAATAACTTCCAGCTGAAGGCCGATAGCCTAAGTGAAGGAAAAGAGGAAAGCAGTACTTGTGGGAAGGATTCTAGTTTATCTCCCAGAACTAGTGGGAACGTTCTCTGGAGTGGAAGGCCCAGGGCAGCTCCGAGGACCTCAGTCAAGAGAGCTTGCAGGCTCCTAGAGCACCGCCCTTCTCACGGGCTCCACCAGCCGTGCCCTTTCTCCTTCCCTGGTTCTGTTGAGAGACCATCTGATCAGTTCGGCTTGGCTCCACTGCTTACCTTTTACACAACCAGCTGTGGCCTGGCTTCTAGGCTGCCACTCCTGAGGGTTGAACTTTCTCAGGGAAGGCAGAGTGGTGAGCCGGGTCGACCCCCAGGAAGTATCTTCTCTAGTGCCTGGGAGCGTGCCTGCTTAGAGCATTTGCTGCCGCCACCTAGAATTTGCATCCCTGGAACATAAACTGGACTCAGAGGCAAGACTAGCCTCGCAGCTGGCCCCATGCATCCCTAGCCCGGTACCCCCGCAGATAGCATCCGCAGCCCCTGCCCTCACCACACCTTACACGTCACCCAACTCCTGCAGCGCAGTGTCCAGGTGACATGCCAAGCCAGAGTGTGGCTTCAAGACACAGATGGATCTGCCTTCAGCTCTGCCATCATCATGCCGCCCCATCACCTGTGTGTATTTTAGCCTTTCTCTACAAGATTCGCACGGTGGGGCTGGAGACAGTGGCCAGATAGAGAAAGAGCACTTGGTTACTACTTCTGTATCCTCTAATAGCCATCAGAGCAGACCTGAGCCCGGGTATCCTTGTCCTGGAAAACCAGGAGTAGCCGGGAGAAGCTGGAAGTGGGTACTGCAGACAGGCAAACACTGAACTCTGGTGGCTCACCTCCCGCTCAAAAAAGTCTTTAAAGGAAAGTCAGTCCTGCAGAGATCTGACTTATTTTTTTTCTTAAGATGACTGCTACTTCAATGCTAGTTTGAATATAATCTTTTCATTTCTTCTCATTTTCTGGGTGCCTCTGCTTTGCAGGTGCCCTGAGACATTTATACCCTCCCTTCTGGGGAAGCAGGGTCTGCCCAAGGGCCCAGGAGCAGGACCCTGGCACCCCAAGCAGGGGCAGGAGAGGAGCTGCTAGAGCTCCGGGGAGGACTTGCATACGTTCAACCCTCTTTGTATCCACAGTGCCCAGCCTGGCATCTGGCACATGAGTGCTTGAGTTGCCTTTTGAGTGTAAGAACTCATCAACTACTATGTGAAACTTCATGTATGTTAGGAGTTAAATAAGCCTTTGAACTATGTTGTAGAATAGAAACTGTGCGGTGAGCTGAATTATATCCCCCAAAGGTATCCTAATTCCAGACCCTGTGAATATGTTGCCTTGCACAAGGGACCTCAGTGATGTGATTAAGTTCAGGGTCTGGAGATGGGAGCCTATCCTGGACCATCCAGGTTGGCCCAATGGAATCACAAAGGTCCTTAGAAGAGAAAGAGGGCAGCTGGAGGGTCAGAGTCAGACAAGGAAATGTGATGAAGGAAGTGAGGTGATTGATTGCTGGCCACCAGCTGACATGGAGGCAGCCCCGGGAGCTGGAAGAGAAAGACAAGGGAACAGACTCTACCTTGGAGTCTCCACAAGGAAGGCAGTGCTGCCGGCACCCTGACTTTAGCTCTGTGAGACCCACTCCTGATCTCTGACCCCCAAAACTGTATGAGAAGAAATGGGCATTGTTTTAAGCTACCAAATTTGTGGTCATTTCTTACAGCAGCAATAGGAAAATAATACATTGTGTGTGTGTAAATATATCACTTTTCTCTTTCTAGGGAAAATGTTTCCTATATTCCAAATATTTAATCAAGAGATAAGCTTTTGAAACATGGCCCATTTACATTTTGGAGTCCACCTATATTTACCTTCTTATTCCATATGTCTGCCTCCAGGGTCTTAGGGAAGCTCAATTTATTCATCTGTAAAATAGTTGATTTTTCTGCCTCAAAAAAAAAGAAAGAAAGAAAGAAAGAAAACTATCGTAAATCTCCAAAAAATAATTATTTAAAAACTATGTTTTCTAGGATGTTTAAATTATTTAAAATAGGCACGTGAATAACCTATTTCCCTTTAGCTGGATGTGAGGGGCTAAGCAAGAAATATGGGTGATGACTTTCTTAAAGAAGATTGAATTGGCATGGGGACAGAGAAAAGTGATGGCATCTAGAACATTCTGGAGTCACTTTGCTAAAAGCAAACGTGGGTGTTTTGGATCCTTTTCCTTCAGAAGATGAACTGGCCCGTAACTCCTGCTCATGTCCACCGGGCACCTTCAGCCTAGGAGACCGAGTCAGCTAGAGTTTGTAAAAGCCAAAGCAAGGCGTGGTGGGCATAGCCAGATGACAACTGAAGCTTGAGGAAAGATCTCAAAAGGCTCAGAGACCAGAAGGAAATGAGTTCAAGGCAAGAAAATCTGAAAGGAAACATGATAAACTCTTAAAAACATGGGATTTAGACAATAAGGTGAAACGATCCTGATTGAGGAGGGAAAAAGAGGACGATGTTTCTCAAGAAAACCACCGCAGGCGCTGAGCCTGCGCTGCAGGGAATCCTCTCAGGAGCCCAGGCTGGAGCGTGCAGGAGGAAGGAGAGAAAGACACGTACAAAGGAGTCTGCCAAGAAAATGAATGGCCAGTGTGTGCCTAACCGTGCAGAAAATGGTAACGGCAATAACAGGGACCTTTTTAGGTTCTCAGGCTGGCCGATGCTCAGGGGCAGGTCAGCGTGGAAGCTGATGGAGGGCAAAGCCTGTGTGCTCAGCTGTTCCCTGGTGTCTGCTTCCCCCAGCACAGATCTGATAGGACAGGGTGGTAAAGGAAGAAATGGAGCCCAGACAGTTCAAGAGAGTAAAGGAACCAGCACCGAATGGCTTGAAGTAGGTCCAGGATAGGCCCATGAGATTCCATCCCAAATGCAGGATGACCTTGGGGGAGCCCTTTTGAACCTTTACTTGAATGACCACTAGCAGGATCCTTGAGAAATCACTGAGCAGGTCCCCAAGTCTAGTAAGGGCCAGTGTTTCTGCAATTTTCCAAAAGCAGATCACGATGAATGTAAACAGCGTTAATGTAGGAAGACACTCTTGTCCATCCATGGCCAGGTGTCAGGGTGGATTATTACACATGTGATTTGTGAACTCTGAGGGGGAAAGGTGGTGGTGAAGATTCAGAGAGAGCATAGGGAGGCCTGGAGCCCCTTGTCCTGTTAACCTCATTGCCTTTGAATTATGCTAGAAAAACTGGTACATAAGGCTGTTGACATGGACACAGACTCAGAATATCAGGGCTAATGCACCTTTAGTGTGCTTTACAGATAGGAGACTAAATAGCTAAGAAGTCCTCCCACACCCCCAGCCTTTCCCTGGGAGTCCCACCCAAACACATGACATTTCAACAAGACATCTAGCAAAGGCCACAATTATGCGCTGGATGATCTTAGAATTACAGGTTTTATAACTGCTTGAACAGCCAAAATCCAGAGTCTTAATTTATTACCTGAGCATCAGTGTGAACAAAGGCCTGAATATAGGCCATCAGTGCTTTAAGAAATGATGCACATATGGAAACAGAACACCCAGTTCAAAATGGCACAAAAATGAGAGGGAGACCTAGAACACTACATGAGATAATCCACATTTTTCTCAATACTACATTGGAATGTTCAGAACCTACAGTATGCAATTTAAAGAGAGATAATACTCTGGCTTGTGTGGCTCAGTGGATTGGTGCCGGCCTGCGAACCTAAAGATTGCTGGTTTGATTCCTAGTTAGGGCACATAACCAGGTCTCCAGTCAGGTCCTTAGCTGAAGGCAAGTGAAAGGCAACCATACATTGATGTTTCTCTCCCTCTCTGCCTCTCTCCCTGCCCTTCTTTCTGAAAATAATAAATAAAAATCTGAAAAAAAATAAAAATAAAAAGAACCCTCGCTGGTGGCACAATGGATAGGCACCAGCCTGCGAACCCAAAGGTTGCTGGTTCGATTCCCAGCCAGGGCACATAACCAGGTTGCAAGCCAGGCTCCAGCCAGATTCATAACTGGAGGCAGGTGAAAGACAACCATACATTGATAATTCTCTCCTTCTCTGCCTTTCTCTCTTCCCCTCTCTAAAAATTATAAATAAAATCTTTTTTTTTTTTAAAGAGAGATAATATCGTATGTCAACTGCAGTTGAAAAATAATTTTTTTTAAAAAGGGATAAAGGAGGTTTAATTTTTTTTTTTTTTTTACAAATGCTGAATGAGGAAGGTTTAGCCCAATACCAGTTCTTGTGGAAAAGGTATAGGGATTTCACTATAAGCAGAATGAGAAGTGAGTAACAGGACTGCCCAGGAAGCTGATGCAGCATTACACTGTGTGGTAGACAGAATCATGACCTCCAGAGATGTCCATCTCCTCATTCTCAGAAGCTATGAATAAGTCACCTTACTTGGCAAAAGGGATTTTGCAGATATGATAAAGTTAAGGATCTTAATACAGGGAGATCAAACTGGATACTTATCCCCATGTCCTCACAGGGTTCTTATGAGTGAAAGAAGGAGGCAGGAGGGTCAGAGTAAGAGAAGAGATGGGACAACAGAAACAGAAGTAGGAGTGATGTAGACCACAACCCAAGGAGTGCAGGAAGCCTCTGGAAGCTGGAAAAGGCAAGGAAATGGATTCTTACCCTGCACTTCCAGGAGAAACACAACCTTAATAACCCATTTTTTACTTCTGGCATCTAGAACTATAACATAATAAATTTGTGTTGTCTTAAGTCAATACATTTGTGGTTGGCCATAGTGACTAATAGAGGCTGCATTAAGAGTGGTTAAAGTGTCCAGCCTACAAAGATTGTACAATGCACCTGTTGGATCACATCTAAAATGTAATCAGCGCTGGTCTGGGTTTTAGGAAACATATTGAGGATGTCAAATACATACCAGATATTGAAGAACTTCTATGTCTTAACAAATAAAAAGGAGCTAAAAAACATTATGTATTTTCACCCTGAATAATGTTAAGACAGAACCACTGTCTTCAAATGTTGAAAGGGTTAACATGTCAAAGAAAACATGTTAAGAGTACTGAAACCCCAGAGGGAAGAATTAGAACAAATAAGTTGGAGTTACAGGGAAATTCAGCTCCTCTTAAGGAAAACATTTACAACAACCATGGCTGCAGAGTAAATGCAGAGCCTGGTTAGGTAGGAAGCTTCCCTTCCCTGGAAGTATCTGGTCAGAGGCTGAATGGTCACTACTCAGAGCTGTTAGAAAGAATTTCTCCATAGGGTCAAGGTTGACCAAGAAAACTGACCATAGCACCTTTATGATCTGAGGACTTGATGACTCAAGAAGGACAAGGCATATTTTCATTGGAGTCTAAGTCTTCCTTGTGCTAAAATTTGTAATTAAATCTCATAGGAAAATAGAAGGCACTGGCAGGGGTTCTCACTTCTATTGCTTGTGCAATTCTCAAGGCTGTTTTTAAATCTCCTTGAGAGCTATCATCGTGATATGTAAGGAAAGTATTGAGGTCAGCATCTCACAGTTCGTACTTCAAAGACAGCAAGGCCACCGTAGTGGGGGCCTTAAGTCGACCTGGAGAAACCTACAGTCTCCCCCTTCCTACCCACAGTTCTCCAACCAAACTATCTCCTGTGGGTCGGGAGACTAAGCAGGAAGCAATATGTGAAATGAAGACCAGAGCACTGGGCTGCTCTCCTGTAGGGAACAAAGATGCCTATACAATGGAGTTGCTAGGAAAAGACAGAATAAAGAAGCCCCCATTCCTCCGATGAGTATCAGTAATAGCATCTTCCACCTGGTCCGAGTGTCTCAATCTAGAAAGTGGATGAGCCGGTTAGAGGCCCACTGGTACTTTCTCATCTTTCCACGCTGTTTTCTCTGGACATGTTCATAATGCTGCTGCTTGATTTGCAAGAGAAAGAGCGAAGTGCCTAATAAAAGCAGTTCTCCTGTGGTCACCCTGGCCCCATGTTGCACCCCGTGCAGAAAGCAGAGGCCTCCGACAGCACTCAGGCCCCGGGCTTCCAGCATCCCCACTCCTGCAGGCACCAGGCGCCACCTGCCAGCTCCCCCCGCCCGGAACAAGGCAGAAATGCCTGTGTCAGTTGATTTCAGTGTTCTCAGTCGACATGTGTGGGCAAGTAGCCACTCACCTCACACCCAGAGATGATTGTGGCCATAGCTACGCTTAGACAAAATATTGACCTGCCTGATAACATTGTGCCCAAGCTGCTGCACCCCCTTCCTCCTGCCTTGTTCTTCCCTTCATCGGCTCGCGCGTGTGTGTTTTAATGCCCGTTTTGCTAGATTTGTTTTAACTCAGATAGATCTTAGAGGCAAAAGAAAAGAGACAGAGTGATGGCGCTTTCAGAAATGGACTTGTTTCCTTTTCTGCACCTCTGCCCCGCAGGGGTCAAGGCCCAGTGCTGTTTGCCTCACTCTGTGACGGCAGCAGGGATCCGTGGCCAAGGGCGGTGAGTCAGCCCCCTTAACTCCACCAGCCTCCCCCACACCATCACAGATCAACACCCAAGTTTAGGGGAAAGCAACATGGCCTCCAGCTGCCCACCCACCACCTCTCCAGCCCCGCTTCTACTGTCACACGGCCCTAACTCTCCTGCAGAAAGTTCTGCTGTTGCCACTGAAGGTGACCGGGAGTACAGGCTTCCGGTGAAAGGTGCACGGCTACGTCTCCTTCACTTCGGTTTATGTTGGTGTTTCATCCGAGAGGGTGTGAAGTGGATTCCCACCAACACAGTCAGACTTTGAATTCACAAAGGCATTTCTCCACAAAAAGAGAAAACTCTTGAGTGAATCTTTTCAATTCCAGTTTTCCCATCTGCAAAATGAGAATAATAATGATTTCCCAAGTTCCTGGGTGGTTATGGGGATTAGAGGACTTAATTCACGTGAAGCACTTAGAAAAGGGTCCATCTGGTCCTGAATACTCTCAGCTCCTTCTGTAACCACTGACCAAGTGAATTAAATGAGTGAATGCAAATGGAGTCTGCACAAATGTGTTATAAGTGAAAAATTTACACCCAGATTTAAATATTGAAATAACAGAAGTGAAAATGGCACCTCTTGTATGTAGGTCTTTTCAGTACTTTGTTTCTGTTTTGCACTGTAAAATACGTTTTGTTTTCTTCAGGACTACACTTTGTTATATGAAGAGGCAAAATATTTCCAGCTTCAGCCCATGTTGTTGGAGATGGAAAGGTGGAAGCAGGACAGAGAAACTGGTCGCTTTTCAAGGCCCTGTGAGTGCCTAGTGGTGCGTGTTGCCCCAGACCTTGGAGAAAGGATCACACTCAGCGGAGACAAATCCTTGATAGAAGAAGTGTTTCCAGAGATTGGCGACGTGATGTGCAACTCTGTCAATGCAGGCTGGAATCACGACTCGACGCACGTCATCAGGTTTCCACTGAATGGTTACTGTCACCTCAACTCAGTCCAGGTATAGCATTGTGTGGCATTGAATGTCACTCCTAATGCTGTTTTACTTGACCTTGACTTCACCTGGTGGTGCCTGTGCTCCAAGGAGCTGGGAAACTCTCTTGTGGCAACACTTCTGTTGGGTTGGTAAACCTGTTCACTCCTTTACAGCTTTCATTCAGTCATTCCACAGATATTTATTGAACATCTACTATGTACTAGATGCCGGTGTGAGCACTGGAGATAGAAAAGCTGAAAAACAGACAAGAGCTCCGTTTTCATGGAACTAACATTATGGGGGTGGAGTTGGGGAAGAGGGGCAAATAGTAATCAACACAAATGTTGGTCAGGTAGTGAGCAGAAGATATCTGGGATTGATTATTCCAGCGCTTACCAGCAAGTTATGAAGACCGAAGGTGGAAGTATGTTTGGGATATTGAGGAATGTGAGGACAGCCAGAGTGGCTTGAAAGGGAGGAGAAAGCCAGGATGGGGGTTGCCAAGACTCCTGTCCCTGGCCAGAGACAGGTTGTGGATCACCTCAGAGGGTGGTAAGCACTCTGGGATTTTTGGTTTGGGTTCATTTGTTGGTGTGAGTGAATGGAAATCCATTTGAAGATTTTGAGCAAAAGAGTGACATGATGCAACTTGTATTTGAAAAGGAATTGCTCCAGCAGCAGACAATAGAAGGAAAGGGGCCAGTTAGAAAGCTTTGGGATTTCCTTTTTAGCAATTTAGCAACTGTAACAATGCTGACAGACAAAAGATATCAGAGTTCAGTCCTTTATTGTTCAAAGCTTCCTCTACCTTTGTAATTCCTCTCCTCATCATGTCAATCAAAGAATCTTTCCTATGAGGTGGTTTGGCCCAGCCAACTGGGGTGTTTCTTCCTGACAAGCTACATTCCTGGGGAGAAACTCCTCAGAGTGAGCTTTCTTTACCTTTCTATTCACCAAAGCCCATCTTGATTTTGAACTTAGGGTGTGTCTTCTTCATCCAGTCCTTTTGTTGACTGGTGTGCATGCATTATGAATATATCTCCAGAGATAGAGAAATGCAGAGTAGAAGCTTTTTATTTTCCTCCCATTGGGGACTTTTTTTTATTTTATTTTTTAATTTGCCAGCATTTAAAGTTTTAACTTTTAGAAAGCTTATTCTTGTTTTTTTTTTTTAATCCTATCTGTCAGCTATTTTGCAAGGTAGCAGATTATAGTCCATATAAAATTAGGTGGCCCAAAATGAATAATAATTTTAAAAAAACAAAAACTAAGGGTTCACTTTACATTGACTCCATCTTGAAAGTTATTTAGTAACGTATCACTTCATTAAAAAAAAATTGAGCCAGATATTTTTTTCTTTCAGATTATAACTGAGCCATCTTGCCTTTAGAGTGGCATAGAAGCAGTTTTAATTATATCCAGAATCCTGGCAGGGAACATTTGCAAGTCTAATATTTGTTGGATTCCTGAAGAAACAGAATGCTCTAGTTCAGTTTTTTCTGTATCTTTGCCTACATAAGAGTTGTAGGAACTACCTAAGTATCAGACATGTAGTTACAAACCCGGAGATTGTTTTTAGGCATCAGGTATTTGATTCATTAAAGAACAGCTTAGGTGGCTTGTGTTCATTTGAGACATTTAGGATTTACTTGGGATGTGTGTTCTAATATATCACGATTACATGTACTCTTGCCTCCCAGAATGCACACAAGGCAAAAACCTGTTTCAAACACCATAAACTTGAAATCCTGAAGGTAAACCTCAACTGTCTTCAGTTTCTTTTGCTTTTGAAATGACATCAGTCTCCCAAGCTGAAATATATTAAGTCAGCATTGGGAAACTTGAACAATGGCAGGGTTAAGGATGAATGAGTTGAGAGTAAATCGCTGGCTTAGTAAATTCAAATAATATCACTGACTTTTCATATCCTTTATCTCATGAAATGTATTTTGGTGGTAAATAAGCTTTGGAATTTGAGCCTTTTCCCCGCCAAAGTAGTGTTGCACGTTGCAGAAAACAGGATTTAGCTTGAACAGACCTGAGTTGGAAACCCAATTCCCTCACTTACCATGAGCCTCAGTTTTCTCATCTATGAAATGAGCTACCACCACCCTTTAGGCCAGGAGGTTGTCATGATTAAATGAACTTGGCACTTGGAAAACTAGCATTTAAAGGCACATTTTAGATCTTAGAAACTTTTGCTTGCCCCTTAATTCAATCTTAGTTTAAAAGCAGACATTTAAAGATACTTAGCTTGACCAGCGCTGTACATGATCTCAAACTTTGGGACAGTTCTTCAGGTTGTTTATGTGGCCAAAGGACATACCTCTCCGCTAACGCTAACCGGATGCTGTCTTGGCCCCTCACAGGTCCTCGAGAGGTTGCAGCAAAGAGGATTTGAAATCGTGGGCTCCTGTGGGGGAGGAGTGGACTCGTCCCAGTTCAGCGAATACGTCCTGCGGCGGGAACTGAGGCGGACGCCCCGCGGACCCTCCGTCATCCGGATAAAGCAAGAGCCTCTGGACTAAATGGACATATTTCTTAGGCAAAAAAGGAAAAACAAAACAAAACAACACACACAGCAAATAATGCAGACAACAAAAAGGAACATTTATATGCAGTTGGGACAGCAAACCAAGTTCTGGACCTAAAATTGAATAAAAGACACATTTATATCCAATAGAGACCACACCTGTATTCATATGGGAACAATTGGAATAGTGATATCCTCAAGGTGTAAAAAATATATAAATATATATATATGTCAAAAGGTAGGAAATGCAAAAAAAAAAAAAAAAGGGGGGGGGGTAGCTACAGTTGGTGCTGTGATGGCCGTGAAGTGTCCTGGGCCTCCCGAGGCCTCTGACCGATAAACAAGCCATGAGCAGTGAGGACGCGTCTCCTTACGGTTTCCATTGCTAACAGCCATCCGTTGTTTCTTTTTCCTTTGTCTTTCTTTAACTTTGCTTTTTTTTAAACACACCTTGACTCAGTATCTTTACATATGGAGGTTTCATGTCTCTCTTTAGGCTGGGACCAGGCAGAACTTCAGAAAACTCATGAGCACATTGCATTCAAACGATGTTAGACATGAAATTTTCAATGTAGTTTGTACAGGAGTCACACTTTTTTGTCCGCCTCACAGATGTGAATGTTACTTTGTTTTTAAACTGATCAGTTTTGCAAAGGGGCCAGAATTATTACTTGTTAGAGTTGCACCAGTTTGAGTCTGCTGCTTTCCTACAGTTTTTCAAATTTTATAATGTATTAAATACAATAAACTCTTTAAAAAATAAGGTCTGTGTGAAACATGTGCTGGGGGGAAGCTATATTAAAATGAAATTTTCCTTTTTAAAATGTTCTGTGTTGAGCATCAAAGAGACCTAAAAACGAAGGCCAGTTTTGCGGTCCCAACCCACCAAGGGATGAGAATGTTGTCCCCTATGCTTCAGAGTACTGTTTCCACTCAGCCAGTGCTTTGTTATTCTGCTTTGGTGAGCGAGGTAAACCATTTTTTCTTTTGAACCCCATGTTTGCAAATACCAGTTACCTATTGCTGTGAAACAAACCACACCAATGGAACAGCTTAGAACATTTTATACTCTTGTGACTCCGTGGTTCTCTTGTGTGGACTGGCCTTCGCTTGGCTGCTTCTGCTGCCTGTGATGTCATCCAGGGTGTGACTGGGCTGGGACACCCAAGATGGCTCCTCCATGGGGCTGCCAATTGATACTGGCCGTGGGCCTCTCCATGCGACTTGGGCCCCATCCAGCATGGGGGCTGGGTTCCAGGAGGGAGCGTCCAGAGCTCAGTTGTTCACGAGGGAGGAAGCACAACTCAGTCCTCTGAAAGGGTGGGCCTGGAACTGTTACACTTCTGCAACAATCTGTTGGTTCCTCAGAAGGGGAAATAATATACACCTGTGGGCGAGAGTGGCAAAGAATTTGTAACCACCTTGAACCTACTGGAACACCTTTCCAAAAGATGCAAAAAGTAGTGTAACAGGACCTTTGGGTGGGGGGTTCCTCAGTTCTAATGGGCTTGATTTGTTCGCCACCAGGAATGACTCAATAACAGAGTTTGGTGAAAAGGAAAGGTATTTTATTTGAGGGGTAGTCAGATTTATATTAAAGGAGCAATTGTACCATTAAATCCCACTCCCTTTAAAAACACCCAAAATATACAGCCCTGCCTGATTAGGCTAGTTTTCAGATAAGCAAAAGTTACCATCTTTCAGAAACACAACCCTTCACAACTTAGCTTTCCAATTATAAATGTAAAGTTCCCGGCAGCTGCTATACCCAATTAGGGGGCGGATCTTGCACACACTCCTCAACTTTTAGATCACATGTAATTTCCTATTTTTGCACAAGCTGCCTGTCTCCCTTTCTCCCCTTTGCTCCCTGCTTCTCAAACCAGGTGAGCTCTCGGGCTGAGTGTCTTAATGTGGGCCATCCGGGGAGAAGAAGAGCCCCTGTCTGCAGGTCCATCCGGGTGAGAGAGAGCACAAGGGTGTGTCTGCTGCCTTATTTTAAGCCGTGATGGTGGCCTGTGACCCAGTGGTAGGGTGATGAGCCCTTGCCACCTGTGAAATCTCAGGTAGGCCTGTCATTTCTTTCATCATAATTCTATGGTCAAAAACCCTTCTCATCTTCTTGGGGTAAGAGGTTTATCTAATCATTTGCATAACCAAGACACTATAATCTAGCCATAGGTATGCAAAGTACCTCTCAGGAAAAATGGCTTATTTCAGTGTCTACCCCCCACCCCCAAACTGCAAAGAGTGAGGGATTTTGGGTTTCTCTCACTCTGTAACAGTAGGGCATTATGGCTTTGGAAGAAGTAGGGAAAATCCCAGCACCAGGATGAACACTTTCTCATCAGCGGGAGAGGTTAAGAAACCTGAGATTTCTCTGGAATTAAACCTCCAGCTTTTCCAAGGTATCAGTGATTCCTCAAGCCCCTCCACCAGCCCTGCCATCACCTCTCTGCCCTACTTCCTCTTCCTCACCCCACACACTCAAAATAAACCTGGTGTGGTGATAAGATTGACAGGCAAACTATAGTGTGTTTGTGCTCCAGAGATGTTCCTGTGGTGATGGGCTATTTCTATCCTAAACTTTCTTTTTTAAATTAAAAAGTCTGCGCCTGAGGACACGAGTAATGAAAATCTCTCTGGCTTCTGAAACTTAAAGTAAGTTGTTAATGGCTCCTCTCACCCCTTGAAACACAGAGATGACCCAAACACTCAATTACGCTAATGACTGCCAGCCAGACTTCTATATATTTGTTTAATTTCCCTTTATTCGAGAGTAACACAACGCTGGCTGCTCCACTAGCTACCTGTAGTCCATGCCCTACTGAAAGGAGAATGAAATTGTTATATGGTTTTCCTGGCAATTCACTCTCATTAGGCAGAATTGTCCTAAGTCGAGAGCCCGCATGTTGGCACATTCTGCTGGTTATTGTCATCATTTAACATTTACCAAGCACTCCCTATATCCGTAAAGTTAGTTACTGTCCCAACCAATCGCTCCACTGAATTCTCTGCCTGCGCTATTATCATCCACCTCATTCTTTTCTAAGTTCTGCGCCCGTTTATACAACTACAATCCAACTGCACATTCTTTCATCTCTGGATTTTTAAAAGTTAAATGTACTTGGTGACACTAGTTAATAGCATTATATAAATAGCAGGTGTACAACTGTAACATGACATCTTATGCTCTGTCAGGCAATTGCATGTTCTACAAAAACTCTGATGCAACTCAGTGGAGTTACCATATCACATTCAATTTTCACATTTTTAGGTCTTAAAACATATAGTTTACCCAGATACCAAAGTACTCTAGGAAAAAGCTGGTCAATTAAAAAATATTTTTCTTTACCCTATTTTCCATACACTCATATTCAAACTTCACCATTTGCCACAATAGGGACCATAGCTGTGCTTATTTTCCTGCTAGAGGATCTGATCAGGGTTCATGTATTATGTTATTAATAATGACTCTAATTTAGAAAGCTTACACCACCCCTCTTCCCTTTTTGGGGTCTTCTATGATATTAATTTACTTCAAGAGTCTAGGTCAATTGTTTTGTAGTTTGCTGCACAATCTGGAATTGTCTGGTCCCTGTTGGTAGTGTCATTTTTTTTTGCAAGAATACTACACAGATGATGTCACATCCTCAGTGCATCCCATCTCAAGGGTCTGTTTGGCACATGAGGGTGACAGTAATTTTTTTTTTTTAATTTCTATTTTTCATTTTTATTTTTTATTATCATAAATCTTATTACATGTCAGTTGTGTTTCTTCTTTGATGATGGTAACTTTGACCACCTGATTGAATCCACAACCACCAAATTTCTCCAGTGTAAAGGTAACTTTCCCTTTGCAATTAATAAGTAGTTGGCTGTACAAATATCCTGTCCCTCAGCACAATTTCACTGGTGATTTTAACATTCATTGGTAATCTTTCCCAGAATCAATCATTTACCTTGGTGACTATAAAAGTGTACTCGAAAAAAATTCCTATTGTCTACACCACTGGTATTTGAAAAAAAAATTTTTTTTAAGGAAAATATAGTTCTTAAGGGCACACAAACTACCATCTCTGACCTACCTTTTTCTAAGAAGTATTTTAGAAAAGCAGAATGAAGCAAGCCAGTTTCTAAACTGGTTTCTAAATATTCAGTGAGATGGAACTAGAACGTATTATGCTTAGTGAAATATGCCAGTCAGTGAAAGACAAATACCATATGATCTCACCCATTACAGGATAATAATGAACAAAACAAACAACAAGCAAAACAGAACTAGATATATGAATAAGTGAAAAGGCCTTCAGTTGACAGGGAGAAGGGAGGTGGGGGGAGGGGGGAGGAGGAGGCAAAGAAGGGGAGCAGTTTAGACAAGAACCTAGTATGGAAGAACCATGGACATGGACAACAAGTGGGATTGACTTTGTGGCGAGGTGGGGGGTGGGGAAGAGGACAGAGGGGAGCAAAAAGAGGATGGATGTAAAACAACATTAAAATTAAAAATAAAAATAAAAAATAAAAATAAATTTTCAATGAATTTCTACATAATAACAATAGTAATCATGCATTTAATGTTTGCTCCATGCCAGGCACTGTGCCAAGCACTTTAACTTGCATTAACTCATTGAATTCTTATAACCGTACTAGAGGTTGTATTATACACATTTCTCAGTTAAGGAAACTAAAATTCTAAGATATGAAATAAATATGATAAATGCTAACATGCAGTTAAGTTTTATAAGGAGGCTCCCAAACAAAGTATTTGAGAAAAAGTAAGTTTTCATGTTGTATTGGGATGAGGAAGAAGGTAAATTTTTAATCAACAGCATTTTCTCCTTAGAATGGAAACACATTCCTGTATTTACGTATTTCCAGCATCATTTACAATATGTGGGGCACTCAGTTCTGGTGGTACTCTGATGACCATGATGTGGTTTCACCATGGCGTGCTGGGGTGGGTAGGGACCTGCACATCAAGAGGCAGAATTAGGAGGTGCACGTAGCTAATGACAGTACAAGACACTAGGGATATGTATCGTTTCATCTTGACAAACCAAGGATAAGGACATACCAAATAATAAGGGATCACATCTAGTTGGGGACGTTAGAAAAGCAACACAGGGGAGGTGGCACTTGAAAGAGGGGTAGGCTTGCACAAAGAAGGGTATGGAAGAAGGGCAGAGGCTCAACTGGGGAACTAGAATGCAGGCTCAGAGCATGGTGTGGGGTGCAGCCGGATAACCAGGGAAGAGTGGAACATGCCACAAAAGGAAGGTGGAATTAGGTTGGAGCAGGGTTGACCTTGAGTGTCAGGCTGGGGGTCTGATTTCATTCAGCAGTTGTTGGAGAGTCACAGAAGGTGGGCTCTGTGAATATTCACCTGAGAGTCTGCAGGCTTGATCAGCTGGGAACAGTCTGTTGGTGTAGTGGGCAGTTAAGTGGCTGTTTTTCCATTTCATCCATCATGACCTGCCTGCCTAAGCACTGACAATCCAAAGATAAATGAGAAAATAAGGTATCACCTCAGGTGTAGGGGTAACAAATACAGATGCCTACATGGGCCAGGTGAGTTGCATCAATTAGGAGAGACAAGCAGGAGCTGGTGTGCCCCCATTCAAAGGGGGCAGCCCCCATTCAGCTCCACAGGTTCTCCAGCAAGAGAACAAGGCTCTTGTACACTTCGGTAGATTTCTGTGAAATCTCTAGATATGCAGATGTTGGAAGCAAATCATTTTTACAAATGTACATACAAAAGAAGACATCAGCAGAGTTGGTAACTCTGAAAGTTATGAAATAATAAAGCAGTTTTAGACATTCTAGAAGAATCCCAGTTGGGTGGAATCATATGTGATGACACAAGAACTAAGTCATTTGAGGATGATTTATTAAAACTGAAAACTTGAGGCCCTGGCTTGTGAAACAGTGGATAAAATGCTGGCCTGTGAACCCGAAGGTCACTTGTTCAATTCCCAGCCATGGCACACAACCAGGTTGCAAGCCAGGTCTCCAGCCAGGTCCATAGCTGGAGGCAGGTGAAAGGCAACCATACATTGATGTCTCTCTCCCTCTCTGCCTCTCTCCTTTCCCCTCTCTTTTAAAATAATAAATGAAATCTTTAATAAAAAAAAAGAAAATTTGAGGCAAACCATTTGATTGTAAAGAGTTAAATTCTGGTGCAACTAATAATAGCACTAGTAAGCTACTGTCATTGAATGTTTACCATGTGCCAGGCATGGTGCTAAGGACTTTACAGATGCTCTTTCCTTCAATCCTCATAGAAACTCTAGGACACTGGTTTTCATTAGTATCCCAATTTTATAGATGAGAACATTAGTAAGTCGAAAAAATTCTGAGGGTAGGGAGGGGGACAGAGGGGAGAAAAAAGGGGATGGATATAATACAACAACAATAAAATTTTAAAAAATAAGATAAAACAAACAAAAAAAAATCTGAAGTCCACAAGACACTTGGAACACACACACAATGTTTGATTAATACCTGTACTCAACTTTTTCTGGTTTCCTAACTTATGCAAAAAAAATTATTTTGCTCTGTCATTGGTAACTGCAGTGTACTTTATTATAAGACACCAAACAAAAATGTCACTATTGTAATTTATGTGTTATAGAATAGGGATTATTAATAACATCTGTGACCAACAGAAGCCCTGAGAAGACAGTCTCTGACTTTCTAAAAGTCAAGTAGCTGTTCTCAGTTTACATTGCTTACATCTTTAAACTTGCTGTTCAGAAGACACACAAAAGGCACTTGTTAAAGTTATAGGTTCTAGCCCATCACAACTCCCTCCACCCCACCTCCCCAGAGATGTCCTGAATCTCAATTTCCAAGTGAAGATCCTGGGAACCTGTATTCTAACAGTACCCACCATAAGCAACTCCACAATCAGGCAAGTTTGGAAAAGACTGAGTAATTGTGCTCCCTCATCTAGGCAAGAACAGTAGATGAGAATATTCTGGGAGTACTTTTGTGACATATTTTTATGACTTCATTAACGTTTATTAAACAATGGTTGGCTTCCCCTATTCTTTTGAGGATCTGATTGAATACATCAGGTGGAGTTAGTGGGATGGAGAAGTACCTCCCTGAAATTTAGTTGGAGGACTTCATCCTTTCCCAGTTAGGTAGAGAACTGCCCCATCCCATGGAAACGGTGCACCAGCTACAGATTTTTTTCACCACCTCTTAAAAAGCTATTAGAGATTTGAATGATCAAAAACTTTACAGATAAGAAATAATTACAGTAGCATCTACCACCTAAAACAATAGCTTACTACTGCTGTGCTGGAATCCCCTTTCCTCTTACATTTTATTCTGTGAATCTCCTTGAAATTAAAATTATCTCAAACCTTTAAAATTTGAAGAGGTGTGTCTATCTATAGCCCTACCATTTACCACAATGCTTATGGTTTTCTTATTTGCTTGGAAGTGCTAGATTCAGAGAACTCCATCTATTTCACATGTTCATTGCCTCTCTGTTTCCCCTTTCCCCTCAATCTCAGTGTTTTATCACCTCTCCCAATCCATCTATCAGATTGTGCTTGTCAGAATAAGGAACAAACAGTACAGATGTTAACTTATTGATTAACAGGATTGAAAAATCCAGAGAAATATGTGCTGTGTATTCTATTCAAACTTTGGAACTTGATCCAGAAAGCCTATTCTGGATGCTAAAGGCCAAATCCTTGTTGGAAAAGAAGAAAGACGAGAAGGGACAGTTGACTACCTCCAGTCTGAGAAGGACTAAAAGGATCCTCTAAAGGTCTGCAATGTGAGCAACCCATTTGATGAAGCTAGTTTTCCTGTTAGTCAGCAGTAACGGGCAATAGGATTGGCAGAGGAAATGGTGTGGTGAGAGGCAGATTGTTCATGGGACTAAAGCTTGTATTTTTTATTATTCTTTATTGGAAACATGTTATTATTTGAAATGTCATTTTCCCATAAGTCATATTCCCAAATATTTGGTCTTGTAATATTTATAGATACCTTTAATTTGGGAATTCTGCTTAGTAGGTTACATATTCATGACAATAATTCAGTTATACCTCATACTTTAAGCAAAATAGATGTGTTTCTAAAATGCAACATTGACTTTATAATCTTTTCCCTACACTCATTATAATTTCAAAATCAGCCCTGGCTGGTGTGGCTCCATGGATTGAGTGCTGGCCTGCAAACCAAAAGGTCACCAATTCAATTCCCAGTCACCGCATATGTGTGGGTTGCAGGCCAGGTCTCTAGGTGGGGGTAAGAGGCAACAGATTGATATATGTCTCACACACCTATGTTTACCTTCCCTCTTTTTCTCCCTCCCTTCCTTCTCTCTAAAAAAAAAATTAATTAAATCTTGTAAAAATATATTTCTAAAGCTAAAAATTAAAGTACCTGAAAATTGTACCTGATAGGATTAACAGCAGATTATACATTAGAGAAGGGGGAAAAGTAGTGAACATAAAGATAGAGCAATAGAAACTACTATTTTTTAAAAGGCTGAAACAAAATGAACCAAACATCACTGAGCTGTGAGACAGACCACTCCAAGCAGCCAATACATGTAATTGGAGTCTCTTTCAAGGAGTGTGGGGGGAAGAACAGAAAAATATTTGAAGTAATAATAGCTGAATATTTTCCAAAGTTGAAGATGACTACCAATCCACACATCTGAGAAACTCAATGAATTCAAGACAAAAGAGACACCAGGGATTTATAGCATTTACAGAAGTAAAATGTGTAACAATAACACAGGAAGGGAGAAATGGAAGTATAAGGTTCTCACATGTCAGGTAATATAATCATTTGAAGGTGGACTGTCATATGTTGAAGACAAGACCATAAACACTAAAGCAGCCACAGAAACAATGCAACAGAGGTATAACCCCACAGGTATGAAATGAAATAATAAAAAAACACTCATTTTGTCCAAAAATAGGCAGAAAAAGAAGGAAAGCAGAGTATGATAAAATAAGTAAATAAAAAAAAAAAAAGTTTAAATAGTACCCAGCTAGAATTAAACCAAGTCTTATCAATAATTACATTAAATGTAAATGATTTACCACCTCAAATGAGAGACAAAGATTGTCAAATCAGGTGAAAATATAATATCTAAATATAGGGTTCCTACAAGAAACCCCTTTCAATTAAAAATGGGTTAAAGGTAAAAGAATGGGAAAACATATACTAAGGCTAATCAAAAGAAAACTGGAGTTGTTATATTAATATCAGGCAGATTTCAGAGCAGAGAATATTGTTGGGGATAAAAAGGCATTTCATAATTATAAAGCAATCAAGAAAACATACACCTTGCCCTTTTTTTTTTTTTTTTTTTTTTGGTACATAGCAACAGAGCCTTAGACTGGAATACAAGAACTAAAAATTGATAGAACTGCAAGGAGATGGAGGCAAATGACAATTGTTGTCAGATTTCAACACAACCCTCTCAAGAATTGACAGAGAAAGTGTACAGAAAATCAGTAAGGATATAGGTGACTTGAACAACCCTAACAGCATAAAAAAGAAATGAGTTAAGCCATAAAAAAGATATTCTCTAACCACAATGGCATTAAATTAGAAATCAATAACAAAAAGGCTTCTGGAAAATCCCCAAATATTGGAAAACCAAGTGATACATTTTTAAACAATCCTAAATCAAAAAAGAAATCAAAAGGGCAATTAGGAAGTATTTAATGAAAATGAAAATACATGTGGGATTCTACTAAAATACTACTCAGCGGGAAATTGCAGCCCTAAACAGCTACATGAGAAAGTATGAAAGGTTTCCAATCAGTAACCCCAGCTTCCACCTTAACTAGAAAAAGAAGAGCCAGTGAAATACAAAGTAAGCAGAAGAATAAAAATTATAAAGAGCAGAACAGAAAGCAACAACAGAGAAAATGATAGAATATAGAGAAAAGCAATGAAATTAAAAGCTGGTTCTCTGAGAAAACCAGTACCACTGATAAACCTCTAAACGCACTGATCAAGGAGAAAAGTGCAAGACAACACAAATGGTATCTGGAATGAGCTAAGTAGTGAATTAATGAAGGAGTCCAGATTCTAAACTGGCCCTAGCCAACTGTCCCACCCGTGCCTCATGGACTCTTAGGGGTTCAGAGAGGCACACCAGATTGACGAATAGGTTGGTGCTACCTGTGTAAAGTAAGTTTTCCTAGGTCCATAAAAGTGTCTCAAACTAATTAAATAACCTTCCAAATCGCACCTTTGCAACCCAAACACTGCCCAGAAAAATGTTTCTTTGGTGAGAAAACACAAATTTGTTACTCTCTAGATGAATTTGTAATAAGTTTCTTTAAAATTATCTCTTTATTAAAGTATCTGACTTTAAACATGAAAATATTTTTTTAAAAATAGTTTCTTAAATTCTGTACTCTTTTTTTTTTTTTTTTAACTAAGGATGTTTGCCAGAAAATCAAAGATAATTATGGCTTGTATTTCAAAGATGCTTTATGCCTAGCAACATACTTGAATCCTAGCTGTATCTGAATTTTAGATAGGGTGCCACCTCTACTTAGAAGCACCAGGCAGTAACTATAGGGTTAATCAGAGCAATTGGATGGGGTAGACAAAAGAAACTTAAACAGTCTGATCTTTCCCTCTGCCTCTCCAGTCTGAATGAGGCTGAAGAATGAGTTCATCTACCACACAAAATAGCCTTTGTTTTATTCTGTGGCTCACTGGCTTACCACTGCTGAGAAGAGGTAACATAGTTTGCCTCAACTTGCCTACTTTTCATTTTTAGGCTCATGATACAGTAAAAATATTTCTTGAAATTTGCCTTTATTTTAGGGCTAACCACTTTTGCCCAAACTTTCACTGGAAAATATTCAAGCCTACAGAGAAGTTGAAATAATAGTACAAATCACACCATACACCCTTCACTTAGATTCATCAGTTGCCAACGTTTTGCCATATCTGCTCTCCCCCTTCTCTCTGTGCAGTGTTTTTGCTGAACCATTTGAAAATAAATTGCAGCCATCATGACAATCCGCCCTAAGTACTTCAGCACAAATTTCCTAAGGAAAATGACATATTCTTGCATAACTCTCAAAAAAATTAACCTGATATTCTCTCTCACTCTCTCTTTCTCACACACACACACACACACACACACACACACACACACACCATATCAATATTCAAATTTTCCTAATGGTCCCAGTAATTTTTTTAGAACTGCCTTGTTTCATTTGCTAATCCTGGAACCAGTCAAGGACCAAACATTGCATTTAGTTGACATATTGCTGAGCACTTTAAACTACATTAAACATCTGATTTTCCATTCCCAGCAATTAGAAAGTCTCAGAGAAGTGAAAGCTTGATTTTGCAATTAGTTCAGAAGCAATAAATAACCCTCAAAGTCAAATCCCAGTAGCAGACAGACTGTTTCAAAAGGCAGAAGGAGCTATCACTAAATCATCCTTTTGAATAAATGTCATAACTCAGGGCATTGAAGTTCAAGAAAACCCTGTCTTTCGGTCCTCATACCAACACTTGAACCTGGTCTCAACCTCTCATCATCTGCACAAGTCAGGAACACAGACATACTGCTGCACGGGATGACATCCCTCATGAGCATCAGACACCTGGGGGAGGTAGTTCATAAAAGACTCACCTCCGTCGCATCCCTGCCATGGTCTCCCAGCTTCTCCCTCAGCACCTGGATCATGGGAAGCTGAAGGCGTCCATCACACTGGGAGCCAGAACACCTGCTCCCTGTTCTTAGCTCTGCAGTTTGCGAGCTATGTGACCTTGCAGAGGCCACTTAAACACTCTCTAGCCATTCATTTTCTTTAGCTATAGTGAGAGTACATCATCACCTCCCTCCACTCTACCCGAAGGCTGTGTGGCGGACAAATAAGAAAGAGAATGTGGAAGGCAAAGCTCTGCACAAATGCTAAGTCATGACCACCGCTGGACACAACTTGCCCGTGTCACTCTGGTCATCTTCTCCTTGATCCACTGTCCTCCACTGTTTGAACAAAGGCATTGGATCTGCCCTTATATTTTCTTCACCAGATTAAGCAGCCCCATTTTCTTTGATCTTGACACCCCAGTCAGTTGTTGAACAACTGGAGGATAGGGGTGTCAACCCTCTCTCCCCACAGAGTTGAAAATCCACTATAAATTTTCACTCCCTATACATTTTTACCCACTATAAATTTTTATTCCAAGGGGGATTGGTTCCAGAACCCCA
Source organism: Noctilio leporinus (assembly GCA_004026585.1). Lineage (NCBI taxonomy): Eukaryota > Metazoa > Chordata > Mammalia > Chiroptera > Noctilionidae > Noctilio > Noctilio leporinus. The sequence continues at coordinate 314,263 of PVIW01000600.1, forward strand.
GCTGATATCAATATCTGAGGATGCTCAAGTTCCCTGTATAAAATAGCTAGAGCAATGCGTACAGCCAGGACACCTCTCTCCACCCCCACCCTGCATCAGCACATTCCCAACCTCAGATTGAAAATATTAATTTTGAGCTCTGATTGGTTGAATCTGTGGATTTGAAACCCAGGAATGCAGAGGACCGACTATATTTACTGAAAAAATCCATGTGTAAGAGGATCCACCCAATTCAAACCCATGCTGTTTGAGGGTTGATGATATATCCAGCTTACTGCAGCCCAAGAAGGCAGCCTACACCCTGAGATCCCAGCAAGCCAGAAACCTTGTATTCCTTGAGAATCGATCATTTATAACCAAATGAAGAACTTTCCCCTAGCCTTGGTGAAATTTCACCAATTGGTGCTTCATGCCTGCCTCTTAATCTGAACTCCAGGAGGCCATTCATGCTCCTTGAAGTCTTGAGCCATCTGAGAACTCAGTGAGCATGGCCAGTCCATCTTTCCCCAAGCCACTGACATATCTGTCTAACTAAAGCACACCATCAAATTTCTCTCTCCGGAATGACACTAGACCATTAATCAGTATTCTGTGGGGACAGGTGCTCTCAACAGTTGTGATCTCCCAGGACTGTGCTATCTATCACTCAAGATGGTTCATTTATTCATTCACTCAGTTACTAAGCACCTGCCATGTACCAGCTCTGCCTGTGCACCAGCCACTCAAAAGGCAAAGAAGATAAAACTGATGCCCTTACAACTGCTCCAAAACAGTATTGTCCTGATTATTGTTTATGTCATCCTCCTTATCCACTTGGAAGTCCATTAAAAAGAGAATGACTTCTTCTAAAGGGGTTAGAAATGTTTGCTTTTTTGGGTAAACTACTTAGAAACATTTAATCCAGAATTTAGCAAGAAATTGGGATGTCAGCTTAGAACTGCCCCCACCGGAGAACAGTTCCCTACTCCTCTGCCCCGTGAATTTATCACATATACACTCTCCACATCCCACTCCCATTTATAGGTAGAGCAGCAATTTTTACCCAGGACCTTCCTTGCATTGATCAGCCAAGTCCTTTACTTTTGGCTATACTGTATAATTGGGCTCAAGAGGCTCTGGCCTCAGTCTGGCTGGGCTCTCAAGAAAAGGAACATTCAACCTGGGCTCTGTAAGCCACCAAGTTCACAGCCAAGAGAGAATTGAGGGGTGAAGGTGCAGCGGAAGCAGCAACGGCAGCAATTGATTCCCTGGTTCTGGTTCACTCCAGAGGCCTGGATCCCTGTTTTCCCCTCTGAGAGACAGCTCTGTAATCTCATAATAACCTCGACTCTATTTAAGCTGTTTAAGACAGTTTGTTATTTGCAGTTTGAAAAATTCCACCTGAGACATAATATAAAAAAAGATGCCGTTAATGGTCCACTTTTAGATCCTTTTGGACATCATTGACATTCAATTTTAGTCTCTCCCCTCCTTCCCTAGGAAATCTCACTAGCTCGCACATCCATCTACAAGTCCTTTCCTTATCAGGAAATGTACGTCATCTAAAGCAAGAGACTTAAATTCATGTAAAACTGCCAGGTGCCAGCCCACACTCTGCACCAATTCCCAAATCCAGTTCCTTCCGTATTTTGTTTGTTCTACGTCTCCCAACCTGAGGTGCGTTCTCTGGGATCCAGAAGGCAGAAGCAAGACAGCAGTGCCGCCGACCTGCCCTCGCTCAGCCCTGTCAACAGCCAGCCTCTCCTCTCTCTTGCCTGGAGGAGCACAGTGCACAGTGGACACCACAGGGTGCATTTCATCCCTGCCCTCTGCTCACTGGCGATGTGACTTTGGGAAAGTCGGGCCACTGTTCTCATCTATAAACTAGGGGCGATGGCAGTATCTGCCTCTTGTGGGGATTTGAATGATGAAATTTAGTGCGTGTAGAGAGGAAAGCCTCAATAAATCTTCACGAGTATTGGTTTTCTCTTCTTGTCCTGACTAAAGCTGAAAGATTCCTCTCTTCATGGGCATTCAAAGTTCCCGTAAACTTCACTTTTAGCCTTCTTGTCACTTTGTCACATTAAAGTTTTTTTCCAAAATTTTCTTTTTCCTTAGGATCTTTCTGCTGTCTTGTGAATAGGAAAATAAAACCACCCTGGCCGGGTAGCTCAATTAATTGGAGCATCATCCCATACATCAAAAGGTTGAAGTTCCACCCCCCACCCCATCCAGGCACATACCTAGCTTGCAGGTTGATCCCTGGTCAGGGCACATATGGGAGGCAACTGGTAGATGTTTCTGTCTCACCCCTTCCTCTCTCTCTAAAATCAATAAACATGTCCTCGGGTGAAGATTAAAAAGAAAAGAAGAAAGAAAATAACACCAAGGCCAACTACTGAGTTAAAAAGCCAAGCCCAAAGATAAGAACTCACTCCTGGAATGTCTCACTGCACGCACTCTCCAAATGGATGCTTGACCCTATGTTTGTCTCTCCAGACCACGCTTCCTTCCCAGATGTCACCCTCAGCTGGCCTGGGACTTTGCTGCTGCTACCCTCCCCATGCCACAAAAGTTAGGCCAGAGGCAGCGCCAAGCTGGTGAAAAAATGAATGTTACACCCCAGGAAGCAGGAAAACTATCTCAGTGGGGCTTGTCAGTTTGGAAGTTCTTCACAGAGAAATAGGGAGTCTCTCATTATGCCCCAAAACACAGCCTTGGTAGGCATCAGAGTCAAGAAGGTCCACGTGGGAGGGAGGCCCAGAATTCTCTTTCCTACTCCACCCCTCCTTAATTTTCTTCTACTGCAGTAAAAGAAACAAGTGAAATAAAATTTACTGAAACTGACCTGGAGAAGCTGGAGGCCCTAACTGAAGCACCATTTACAAAACCACACTTAGTTTTTGTTAACTATTAGTGATGCTGATGGCCCATCTAGCAAGCCATGCTTGAAACAAGGACAGAGGAAGAAGGGAGCTTCATTTGTGGACTCGCTGGCCAAGCATAAGTGGGGCTGGCATGTCAGGCATATGCTAGACACCAAGGACCCGGGCGGGAGGAGGTGGTGTCCTGCCTTTGAGGGAGATGCTCTCAGCAAACTGAGGTGGGTGGCCCTGTCCATATATCAATATACCAGCAGAGCTGGTAAATGCCAACAAGGCAATGTGCACACTGCCCTGGGAACACAAAGGAGGGAACAACTACCTCATTTTAGGGAGCCAGAGAAGTTCCACAGAGCTGGGGGCAAAGGTGGAACCTGTGTGATGACCCCATCAGGAAGACAAGGGCAGGGAAGCAGGGAGCAGAGGGTGTCCAGGTGGAGACAATAGTCCAGGCAAAGTACAGTGGCTGCAAGACACAGAGGTTTGACCAAGCCAGAGGCCAGTATGCTAAGAATAGCAAGTTCCCCATAGGCCAGGGCCAACAGCAGGGCCAGGGACGGAAGAGAGCTGGAGACCCACCTGGGGCAGTTAGGAAGGAGCTCTTCTTACTCAGATACCCGGCCCCACTGACTGACTCCGAACCCCTGGGATGGACCCCAGCAATCTACCTCCAGGTGACCCTAGAGCCAGCAGGCCCCGGTGTGGAAACCAGCGTTTAGGCATTTTTAAGCAGAAGAATGGTGTAACTAGATTTGCTGTTAAGAGGCACTATTTTTGTGGCAGAATGGAGATGGAAGTACAGCAGACAGAAACTGAGGTGATAAATCAGGAGATTATTCCAACTGTCTCAGGAGCTATGATAAATGAAAGCAATTGGGAGGTGGAAAAGGGGGTAAATTCAAGAGATATTTCCAAAATAGAAACCACAGAACTTGATGAGCAATTACATGTGGGTGGTGAAGGAGAGAAAGGAATCAAGAATAATTCCAAAGTTGCTACCTCAGGTTTCCAGAGGGATGGGGACATCTTAAGGGAAGGAAGGGATGGAGGCCAGGAAGACACCTGCATTTGTAGGGCAGGTGAAGGGGTCTTTCAAGGGAGGGGTGGGGGTTAGTTGTGAGCATGTGACAGGGAGGTACCTGGGGGCAACCAGATGTCTAGAGATGGGGGGCACTGGCAGTCAGAGTGGGCACCGAGGGGAGGAGCTGAACTTAACATGTGGCTTTGGAATGGTGACGGACAAGACATTGCCATGAAGCCAGGAAGAATGTGGAGGCGGGTGTGGTCCCTGCCTGGAGAAGCTACCAACTGTTAGAGGTGGGTGGAGACCCAGAGGAAGAGCCCAAAGGGAGAAGAAAAACCAGTGTTATATGGGGTCAGGGAGATGGAGAATTTCAGAGAGAGGAGAGTGCCCAATGTCTGAGGGAAGTCAGATGGGAACAGGACTGAAACCTGTCTATCAGGTATGGCAAAGACAAGGCCACTGCCAACCCTGGAGGACAATTGTGACGTGCTGGGATCCAGAGAGAGATGCAGCAGGCTGAGAAAGGAATCAAGGTGAGGAAGTAAAGACAGTGATTGCAGACCATTCTTTCAGAACTTGGGAAAGCAAAGAGAGCCAGGGCAGTAGCTAAAAGGAAATGGTAGAATGACATACACAGATCCTTATTTTTTTCTTTTCAAACTCTCCCTTCATTAAAATGGCATGCCTTAACATGAGTCATTTGCTAGAGTTACTATTTTCTACATGCTATGACCAAGAGTTTTTAGAAATATTTTCTATTGCATCAGTTCCTGACCATGTCTTTGCAGAGGATATAGGTTTAGTAGGGTGGTAATAGTTTTTCATTTGAGAACTTTATCTATTCATATCATCTTATATTTTTGCTGTAAAAAATTAATACAAAGTTACAAGTTAGCTTACCTGGTGTTTGTAAAAAGGAATGTAAGTGATAAGAATGAGGATCAAAATCCACACTTCTTGCATAAATCTTGCACTACAGACAGATGAGTTGTTATGAATAGGATGTGACCCATTTAATCCTCACAATAGTTCAATAATAATACACATAATAGCAAACATTTAGTCTTCACTATATTCCAGGCAATACTCTAAGTGCTTCAGTATATGAACCTAATAATTATACTATATATAAATATGACTATATAACCCTGGTTTTACTTTTTGGGAAGTAAGACTCAAAATAAGAAATAATACCACATGGGAAAACCCCAACCAAAGTAGTCTGAAATATACAGTAAATACTTTTTTTTCTTTTATCATCATTTTGGATGCTAGTACTAAACTTCCAAATGTAATTTTTAAAAAATTATATGCCCTTCCTATTTATTTCTAGAAATGGGGGTGGGGGGGAGGAAAAGAGGTTTGCTTTCTTATGTGACTCTCTTTGAAAATATTGTGGTATAAAGTTTCTCAAATATAACTTTTTTACCTTGGAAAGAAAAAAAATCCTATAAAAAAGATATTACTTTTCCATTTTACAGATATGGAAACTGGCTCAGAGAGCTCAAGTACCCTGATCAAGTTCACATATCTAATAAGTAGAGGTGAATGTTTTCAATTATTTTATTATAGTTAGAAATAAAGGGAAAACAGCCAGATGTAGAAGTTAAAAACACAAGAAGTCCCAAATCTGAAACAATCCAAATGTCCTCCAACAAGAGACTCACTCAGTAAATAAATTTGTAGTCTATTCAAACAACAAAATGCAGCTCAGTGATGAAAAAGAATGAACTACTAAGAACTGCAACAACATGAATGAATATCAGAAGTTATGTTGAATGAAAAACTGGGCAATCAGAGGAATAGATGGTGTATGGTAACATTAATATGAAATCCCAGAACTGGAAAAACTAGTTTCCAGGGATAGGATAAGGGTTACCAACTGTGTGGAGGTGAGGGGTGGGATCTAGTGGCTAGAAAAGGGCTTGAGGGACCTTTTTCTTGGGTAACAAAGATGTTTTCTATGAAGGTGGTTGTCCCAAACATAATTAAACCTAAGTAAATTTTAGAAACTAGAAAAGGGTCCAGAGATAATTGATGAAGCAAGACTAAGATCAGGCTGAGAGGCTGGGGTAACCAGAAATGGGCATAGCTTCTGCTGAGGCCTGTCTGGAGGCCTGAGAAGGAGGGAGAGTCAGCTCCATGGCCTGGGCAGAAGCCAGCTGAGCAAGTCGGCATCAGAAGGGTCATGTGTCATTCAGCTGGAGGAAGGGACAGAGGGCAGCGTTCTTCTCCACACGTTCTTGCAGTTAAGGACATCAGGGCTGGGAGGGAAGCCCCACCCCTTAATAGATAAGGACACAGTGTTAGTGATTTATCCATGGTTCCACAGCTAATTAGCCACAAGGTTGGGATTAGCACTTAGCTCTTTTACAACAATAGGGTAAGTCTGTTGGAGAAGGGTCAGGCTCCTCTCACCTCCCACTGCTTTTGGGGGTTCTCACCCTTGCTTACACAAAGCCAGGAATGACTTCCAGTTCATTTTTCACAATTTAATAAGCATTCATTAACACAGACCATTGGCCTGGCGCTGTTAGGTGCTGAAAAATCCAAAAGTAAAACGCCACTGCCCTGTTCTCCTATAATTCAAGGTTGGTTAGGGAAACCTGCGTGAACAGAAGATACACTCTAGTGTGAAGTGTATAGGGGGGAGGGGTGATAAGGGTTATTGGTCAAGCAATCCTGCTAAGGTGGGGAGCTGTGAAGACCTCACAGAGAAGATGCTAAGCTTTTGAGAGGATGGGGCAGGTCAAGGTTAGGGACTGAGAAGGAGAGTTTAAAAATAAAACAACTGCACTCAAAGCACAGGGAAGTACATATACAAAGACACAAGAAACTGCCCTCCCCCTCTCCCCATCCAGGACCCCAGGTCCCCGAGACGTAAACCTGGCAATCTCGGCCACGTGCACCAGCGCAGCGGACCCATCATCTGTCTCAACACCAGAAGGTCCCACGGGAGAGATGGACTTCTTATGGGAAATAAATATGGCCGGGGCTCAAAACGCGCTGATTCTATAAATAAAAATAGCCACAACAGAGCTGGAACTGAGTTTTGGTGAGTGGAAACACGGTGTTTTGAAACATGTTTTAACCAACATAATGTGCTTAAAACCGTCACCTAAACCGGTTCCACAGGCAGCCGTCCGGGGCAGTACCCGGCTGGCTTTCCCAACTCGGCTCTGCAGAAGCCAAGACGCGTGCGCACGGGCCGAAACGCAGGCTGCGGCTCCGCCAGTGATGGATAGCAAAACAAAGGCAGCGCTAATGAAACATTAATGAAAACGGTTACTTCCATAAGAAAAATGATCTGTTCTCGCCCACCTTTGTATTGATTTTTGAGCAGCCCTGTAATTGGCAATGAATAATTTTATCCCGAGGTAAAAACAGGGGGAGGAGCAGAGCCTGGAATCCAGCAGATGTGGGCAGGCTGTCAGCCACACAGGAAAGCTTTGGCCTGCCGGGGAGGTGCACCCCCTGTCCCTCCCACGTTTTCCCCACACCTGAAACCTGTTTTTCCCCAGCCCTGAAGCCTGAGTCATTGGAAAGTTACTGATAATGAGGACACCCTAATATTCTCATGTCCCCCAGCCTTTTGGGATCACCTTTTCCTACAACATTTGATTAAAATTCAACCTCCACCTACACAATGCAGGGAGTCCCACCTTTCTCCCAACGTTTAAGGAATTCCCTGGGAAGGCACTTGTCTTTTGTCCTGTAGTCACCTCCCCATCTCACTCAATTTCAGCCTCACCTCTTCCATCCCTGCTCACCACGCCTGCCCCGTCTGCCACACTTGGCCACAAGTTTGCATAGAGCCGGCCTCCTCCCCACACCAAAGACTTAACCTTAGGTGAGGTTGGCTTAAGTTAATTAAAACAGCCTTGACTGGTGATTAGAGGGCAGGAACTGCATTTGCCGTGCTCACCACAGGATCCCACACTCCAAACCACCTGGGTCTTCATAGGAGCTTACAAATAACTGTTGACCTAGAGTAGTCAGATTGAAGAAGCACACAGCAGAATGCTGGTTTTGGGGGCATGGAGGAGTGGGAATCGTGTTTTAATGGGTACAGCATTTCAGTTTAAGCAGATGGAAAAGTTCGAGATGGATGGTGGCGATGGCTGCACAATGCGAATGCTGGTAAGTTTTATGTTATGTATTTTTATCAAATAAAAAAACTGAATGAAGTATGATATTATAAGTGAGGGCTGCAGCTCCAAACAAAAAGTGACCTAACATTGAATACCTGACCTCAAGGTTCCTAACTTGCCCAGTTTGTAGGGTGGCTGATCCAGAGCTCTCCCCAGCGAGGGCTCTAAACCTATTCCTAACACAGTCCAACTGGGGAGAAGGAAAATTAGAATGTCCATGGGTATATTCTAATTAATTCTTTGAATTATTCTATTTCAGGATAGACTTAAATATATATCATATAGAACAGCACAGGCACACATGCATATAATTTAAACATAAATAGACTTCCATTAAAGGAACGTTATCAACACTTCATATTCCCAATATACATGGTCATTGACCTCTGAAGACACGATCAGGGTGACTTTGCATTGTCTGACTCACCCCACTTCTTTTTTTTTTTTTTTTTTTTTAAAAGATTTTATTTATCATTTCCACAGGGAGAGAGGCAGAGAGGGAGAGAAACATCAACATGTGGTTGCCTCCAGCCACAGATCTGGCCGGAGACCCGGCCCGCAACCCGGCCATGTGCCCTGACTGGGAACCGAACCAGCGACATCTAGGCCCGCAGGCCCGCACCCCATCCACTGTGCCACCAGTCAGGGCTCACCCCACTTCTTTTCTCCAGCTCTGCTTTTCTCAGATTAATGGATTTTATTTATTTATTTTGAAGATTGTATTTATTTATTTTTAGAGAAAAGGGAGGTAGAGAGGGAGAGAAACAGCAATGTGTGAGAGAAACATAGATCTTGTACCTGTTGTGACCAGGACTGAACCCACAGCTTAGGCATGTGCCCTGATCAGGAGTTGAACTAGAAATCTTTTGCTTTTTGGAATGATTACCAATCAAATGAGCCACATCGGTCAGGGAGAATTTTTATTTATTTTGGAAAAAAAAATGCTTCAGATTTTTTAAAGTACTTAAAAAATTCTGGACTAGGTATTCAGATAATTTTTAACCCTATGAATCCAAGTAAAAGATGGTGAGATGGCCCTGGCCAGTGGCTCAGTTAACTGGAGCATTGTTCTCTGCACCGATAGGTTGCGGGTTCAGCCCCTGGTCAGGGCGTGGTGTATGAAAGGCAACCAATCTCTGTTTATCTCACAATGATGTTGCTTGCTCTCTCCGTCTCTGTCTCTCACTCCCCTCCTCTCTCCCTTTAAAACTGATAGACACATATCTTCAGGTGAAGATTTTAAAAAGAGAGAAAGATGCCTGAACTCCTATCAGTGGGCTGGGGGCTCTGGCTGCATAGGGAAAGTGTGACAGGCAGCCCAGGCCTGGAATTCCAGCCCCAAACCTCCGAAGTTCCCTTCACTGGGCTGTGTAAGGACTAGTTAGTTCCCTGTGACTGCTCATTCCCTAATCTCTGGCAGTCAAGACAGGGAGGAGGCAAGAGAGTTAGCTAAAAGGAAAAACTTCTGAGTTCACATAGGACTGCTGTCTCTCACATCTTTTCAACCCAGTTTCAGCCCAGAGCATGAAATTCAAGTGCAAGGGACGACTGAAGGACAGAGGATAATGTTCACACTGTCCTTTGGGCCAGGGGACCCTTTTGCACCCTTCTCCACCTGAGACTGCTAATCTGACCTCAGAACCTGGTGGAAACAGGCTGGTCTGGAAGTGTGGAGCAGACCCAGCTCTTTCCTGTGTTGACTTAAAAACCTTGAACTAATAGCTTACATTCCTAAGCCTTGGCTTCCACATCTTAAAAAATGAAGGTAAATAATGTCCACCCCTCCCACCTCACAGGACCTTTATAAAGATCTCATGAAAGAATGAGTACAAGAAACATACAGAACCACATAAGAGGGAGGCCCCAGAATTATCAGATACCATCTGAGCTGGCCCCTCACTGACTATCCTAGCTTGGCAGGAAGGAACCTTGCTCTGGACACACCCCTGGGCCCCGGGGCATGAGGTCTTCTAGGTTAGAAGACATGACTATGGCGACTGCAGGTTACTACACAATCCTTCCTCCTATCTGATCCCAGCAGCTCATTTTCACACTTGCCCAATGCTGGGCAGGTTAGGATGAAAGTGTCTGGGCTGAGATTCCATCCAGATACCACTAGTTCTTCCATGATTAAACAGATAGTGAATCTTACTCCCACAGCTTCTGGAAGGTAGAGCTGGCCTTTGGCTCTATGGGACCCAAGGCAAGAACGGGTGAGGCCCTTCCTCCTCCTGCTGTTCCCAGCCGGCACCACTTCCTTGAGGAGCAGCGTGGAAAGGCAGAAAAAGTGGAGTAGAAGGCTTGACAAAGACCAGGGAGCGTGTGGAGCTGAACCCACTTGGTAAGTAAATGATTCAGGAACATGAAACAAGGTGCCAAGTACATTTGGAGACTTACCCTGTTGCCCTGGATTGGGGTCCAGGAAGCCTGGCTCTACTCCCTACCCTGGGTAGCCTTGAGCAACTCATGCCCTTCCTCAGGTGTCTGTAAATCTATAAATTGATGGGGGTGAACGTGAATCCCACCTTCATTTTAATTTTTTTAAAGATCTTTTTAAAAATTATTTTTAGAGAGAGGAGACAGGAGAGGGAGAAAGAGAGAAAGAGAAAGAGAGAGAGAAAGAGAGAGAGAGAGATCAGTGTATGGCTGCCTTTCATCTGCCTTCAGCTACAGACCTGGCTGGAGACCTGGCTTGCAACCTGGTTATGTGCCCTGGCTGGGAATCGAACCAGCAACCTTTAGGTTCTCAAGCCAGCACCTTTGAATCCCACCTCTTAAATGGGTGCATTTAACTCCAGTTTAGTCAGTGGTGAAAAGCTACAAGTTACTCATCTTCCCAAAATGCCAATTTTATTTGAAGATTGAGAGGCGCAACATTTTAAAAACATCCCAAACAATCCACCCATTTAAAGCATACAATTCCATACTTTTTAATGTATTCACAGATTGTGCAACTGTCGTATAAATCCATTTTAGGTCATTTCCATCCCCCAAACAGAAGCCATGTACCCCGAGCCATCACTTCCCATGGCCCCACCATTCACAGCCTAGGCAACCACTCATCTACTTTCTTTCTCTATAGATTCACCGATTCTGGTCTTTCACATGAATGGAATTATACAGTAGGGAGGATAATATGTATATTAAAACAGACAGCTAGGTTATGAAAAGCATGTAAAAATCCATTACTTTTTAAATCGCACAAGATAACACTGAAGAAATTTCCCTCCTATCGAGCAGCTTCCTGCTAAACCTAGATCTCCTTCAGGAACAGCAGTTTATGCTGCTTGCACCTAAGGCTGCTTTGCAGAAGGTCTGGGGAGCACTGGCGCTAATGATCTTTTATCCCCATTCTAGCAGCAGCCTTTAGAAGATGCCAGAAGAAACTGTTGGTGGCTTTCTGTTATCATTTTTTCTCCTTCGTCTCCTCTTCTTTCCATCTTATCTCACCTCCACTCAGAGGTCTATGTTTAAAATGACCTAAAAAAAAAAAAAAAAGATTAAACCAGTATTTCAGATTTCTATATAAAAGAATAGCAAGTGTGTGTTGTCTTCCGTGCCTACTCATCCTGTACCATTCCCCCAGAGAGCCTTGGGAGGAACTATTGACCTGTTTCATTCACTGCAATCACTCCATTGCCCAGTGCAGTGCCTTGATATATCACAGAAGCTCAATAAATATTTGCTGGAAGAAGAAAGGAAGGAAGGAAAGCAGGAGTGAGGGAGAGGAGGGAAGAAGAGAGGAGGGGAAGGGAGTAAAGAGCCCTGGTTTGTATAATCATATATGAAAGTGAGGCTGTAAGAGACACTCAATATTAGCACAAAGAAGGTTGGTTTCTCTTCCAGGTTTTACACTCTAAAGGAACTGACTCTGCCCTTTCAGTTCATCAAATAGGAAAGTAAAGAAAAGATAAAGGAAGACTAAACAGGGAATAGACTCCTGAATGCCCCTCAGAGAAGGACTCCATAGGTGACTTGGAGGAAAAGTAGACAGGCAGGAGCATGCTCTGACCCCATTCAGGACTGTCTAATAGAAAGAGTTTCTATCCAAGGTAAAGTCCTCAGCCAACATGAACAAGCCCAGAATCCAGGATCCTGCCTTCAAATGTGGGCAGAGTGGCAGCTAACAGCAATATTGAGACAAAGAACCAACCATTCTCCAGAAATAGTGGCAAAGAAACATGCAAGCCTGGGACCCAAGGGCCTCCAAGACCATAAGCAAGTGGCCACTGAACTTCCATAGTTTGTCCTGTCCTTGTTGCCTAGACCCCTGGTTGCACAGACCCCAAGGCTCTAAAGACAAGATGTGAATGAAATGAGTTTCTAAGCCACGTGAAATCTATTGAGACATGAGGATTCCTGTGCTTACCACCAAACTACCACAAACAAGGGATCAGAAAAATAAAGTCTACCTCTTCCCTTCCATATCACTCAGCTTTCGATAGGTTAAACGCCATAGCAAACATGCACCCCAAACCTGAGTCTTGCAGCAACAGCAGGTTTATTTCTTACTCACATTTCACATTTGGTGGTGGTCAGGTCAGATTCTCCTTCATTCCAGAACCAAACTGGTCTCGTGGCAGAGAAAAAAGAAGGAGAGAATTGGCAGGGACATGCAATGGCTCAGAAGGGGCATGTGCCACAATTTCTCACATCTCCTTGGCCAGCGTAAGTCACATATGCCCAAGCCAATATCAGTAAGGTAGAGAAGACTAGTTCTCTCACAACAAGGGAAGCAAATAATTTCAAACAGTTCTATGGTCTACTGCACAACTCCAAACATTGCCAGGAAGATTAGGCTGATTGTGTTGAGGTCCGGAATTATGACTTTTCCTGTACCCCCATTCTTGGCACAGAATCCAGTTATAGTAGAGTGCACAATAATGAAAGAACAGTGCCCTTTGAAAGGTGGAAAATAAGGACAATGGCATTGCCGAGACTAGAAATCAAATATCCTGATAGCCGTCTTCAGTCTTCCTATCACTACACCATGCTGAAATGCAACCCCCTAAAGGGCTTTGACCTTGCACATATCAATGGCTTTGCTTTTCAGAAATTATTATTGGCATAGCCAAAACAACAAAACTAGCTGACTAAAGATTTAAAGATGAAAAACGATGGGTGGGTTTAGGGCCCAGGGTGGGGGGTGGAGGAATATTAAACCAGGAAACATGGCAATTTTAACTTAAAAGGACTTTGGCGTACATTATCTCATTTTTCCTTCCCAGAAACCTGGTTAGAAAGCCAGGGAAAGGATTAGTGAAGGTGTTCTGGAGGAAGAAACCACACTTATGCAGAATGCAGTGGTTTAGCTCACAGCTCGGAGCTCGGTTTATGGCCTGGCTCTACCCCTTACTAGCTGTGTAACTGGAAACTGCTTGACCTTGTTCATGCTGATGTACACAGGCAACTACACATCATCCTTGAGGGAGGCTGGGACTCCTAGGGAAAAGGCTCAGCTGCGCCCTGGGTGCTGCATTCTTTGAGCATGGAGCTCCATGCTTGTGCTCCAGGGAAAGAAAGCTCTTCCTTACTACTGGGTATAAAAGCAACATGGCAGCGGCCCTGACTGGTAGCACAGTGGATAAGGCGCCAGCCTGCGAACCCAAAGGTCGAAGGTTCGATTCCCCAGCCAGGGCACATAACCAGGTTGCAAGCCAGGTCTCCAGTCAGGTCTGTGGCTGGAGGCAGGTGAAAAGCAACCATACATTAATGTCTCTCTGCCTCTCTGCCTCTCTCCCTTCCCCTCTTCCTAAATATAATGAAACAAAATCTTAAAAAAAACAAAACAAAACAAAAAAAAACCCTCTGTGTGTGTATGAACACACAGGCCATTTCAAAAAAAAAAAGCAACATAGCAGCATGAAGGACAGATCACTCCAGGCTACTAGGAAGTCTGAGCACAGATGTGGGCTGTTTAGGGGGGATACTGGGAATGCTAGTGCCCAGGATCAAGAGACAGCTAGCAAGTCAATACCATGCACAGCCCCTCCCACCTCAGGGAGAAGAGCACCTAGTTCCAGAAACTTGGTTGCTAGGCAACTTGAGCGTCATCCATTGAACAATTCACTTGTTTCTCCACAGCCTTGCTGCATCTCTGTTTCCTCATTTGTGAAATGGGTACAGTAGCACTTCCCCGGGAAGAATGCAGTGAGATTGAAATGGAAAGTATGTTAGAATCTTTGGCCCAGAACCTGGCGTACTCTTGCTTCTTGGAAAGACTACTGCCCTACCCGCAGCTGGGAGTGAGTAGTAGAGTTAGTTCCCGGATCTAGACTGCCAACATGCAGGATGAGGGCCCTTGAGTAACACATGGCTGTCCCTCAAGCCCACTGCACTGTCAGCTCCAAGCACTTGGCCTCAGGGGGGCTTCATGACTTACCCATTAGCCTCTGTCCTGAGGCACCTACTGTTCTAGGATACAGGGAGGAGCTCATAAATTTACCCCTGAGGCATGGAGAACCTTTTCTGTTCAACACATGCTTCTCAATCCTTCATAAATCCAGGAGTTCAAATGGACTTTCCTAAAATAATAATAATAATAGTAAATGCACAAATTAAGCTTTTATGATAAGCATCCACTTCATCAAAGACTCCTGAGGGTTGCCTGGGTCCCCAGGATCCCAGAGGGCATTCATTCCATGGAAGAAGGACGGACAATGTGCACCCCACTGCAGGCCTCACCAGGGGGGCACTTACCCAGAGAAAGTAAGGTCCAGCCTTGGCCTTCTTATTGGAGAAACCCTGGTTTTTCTCATCGACACAGGCAGCAAGCCTGTTAGTGTGTGCGCAAAGTTAATTAGTGCATGGGAGAGCAAAAGCAAGGATGGCCAAAGGCAAGCTCACCCTAGGAAGTCCAGAGGGCCAACAGGACCAAAAGAGCGAGTACTTTGTTCTGAGGACTTACATAGTTGGTGGGATGGGGTGAAGAAGTTGCATATTGATTGACAGGTAAAGGTGGTGCCCGCTTCCCATAGGGAGACATGACTACCCAAACATAGGTACGTTTGGGAGGTCTGTTAGTCCAAATCCTTATCTTGGTCCAGACTCTGTTTATTCACTTTGGTATAAAACAGATATGACAGGAGGCAGTTCATTCGAGTTGGGGCAGTTACCCAAAGTCATTTATGGGCTCTTCCTGTAAGCATTAGGGACTCACTCATAAAACAGATAGCAACCGATAGTGACCAGAGGTAAGCAGTTAACCCAAGTTGTTTTATGGGCTTCTTCTTTGGGCACTGTGGACCCTCTCCTGCCTCGATGGCCTTGAGATGAAAGCACAGTTCCAAAATAGTGGAAAGGACACATAGAATTTCAAGGCCTTTCCAGCTCCTGTGTTAGTATGGTGTTTTCTTGCAGTGTTGTAACACCTGGCAATATCATCAGACCCGGCCCAGAGCTGCTGAGTTAGTGGGTGAGACATGTCTCCCTCTGCTGCTCATTCTCCCATAACAGCCTCAGTGGCCTCGATGGGGCAGGCAGTCATACACACCCTCCATTCCTAGAGCCACTATACCCATGCAGTGTTCTCTTAGGGCTACTTTGGGGGCGGGGGGAGCTGTCTCAGAGCACTTTCCCACCCACTTTTACTAAACCTTCAAAACTGTCTGGCTTATCTACCTTCGGCTGATGGAACCTGAGAGCAGAAGTGAGGTGTCTAACAACATAGGCAATACCAAACACATAGGGCCTTACTGTGTCTTCGGGGAGGGAGGCAAGATACTTTCACCTCCATGGGCCCCTTCCTCCATAAAAAATATTAAAAGTTTTATTTGATGACTACACTGGCATGAAGATAAATAGAATCCAGACTAGAGTAGCATGTTACATACTCTATACGTATTATATCCATTTTTCTTCTGATTTCTAAAGAAATTAAAGCATTTTCATGGGTCCTAGTCCTGTGTGTGCTGCCCTAGTGAAGTTGGCCCTGAAACCAGGAAAATTGAAGGGTTTGGTGATACCCTGAGCCCAAAGCCCATCCCCGGTAAGACAAGCCAACCATCTCCCTGAGAGGTCAAGCTGGTTGAATGAAAGAACCTCCATGCAAAAGTCTGCATGTGCTGATGAAATAAGTACTATGAAGGGCTTCCATTTAACAAAAACTGAAGCTCCCCTAGAAGGCTAACATCGTGAGACATGAAAGAGGCCAGGTTTAAACAACATGTTTTAAACACATGCGCATACACACACACACACGCACATGCACACATATAAACACATGTGAGAGCTTAATGTTTGACAATGGTTTCTAAGCTGGGAAATGAGTTTAGAAAAGAGATCTTGGGAAAAACAGAAAAAATTCCACCTTATCTAGACAGGGAGCAAGTCCCTCTGCGGTGTCCCCACAACGAAGCTTCACTCCTCAGACCCTGCCTGGCTCCTCTGCAGAGTCAGGCACCCCCAGATGTTTGGGTGGGGATGGCTGGGAGGCAGTGCCTGCCTAGAGGGGCTGCGGGGTAGTGGGGGACAGACGTGAAGAATGAGGGGGTCCCAGTGCAGGTGTTGTGGGAGATGGCACTGGGGGTGAGCGCCTGAGCCTGGTCAGTGGCCAGGAGGAGAGACGCTCAAAGCGGGTGGAGAGGCAGAGGGGCTGTCCGGGCCAGGGTCAGCAGGAGAATGGCCAAGGTCAAGAACATGCGTGGGGAGTGCCAGGAGCCACGTGCTTGGAAGATGACCTTGGGCACATGAATCCTACCCCAGCATGGTTCAGTCTCCAGCAGGAGAGGCCTTGCATGCATATTGTCTTTGTATGATAACTGTTTTACCTTTTCTTCAAATATAAGATTTTGAAGTATATATTTTAGTCTTTTCTGGGATATTGACTTTTTAAATGTTATATACCACTAAATATGCTAATGGAAATTTATTTCAGAGACAACTTTTCCAGAATTTCTCTTTTCCAGATTGGGGTCCACCACTAACGCCTGGGTAAGTTGTCCAGGGTTCCCCTGCGGCCGGCCCGGGGGTCCCCACTCTGTCGGGAACTGGCGCTGCCTTGACTGGTTTGTGCAAAAACAGGAATTTTAAAACTCTCTTTCTACACATTTCACAGCAAAGCCAGTCAAACTCATTTCCACATTCCCTAAGGATTTCTCTCACTGCCCCTGTAGGAGGAGGTAGAGTTGGAGAGGAGAAATCACATTGAAAAGGGCATGTGAGGACCCTCTTTTTGGGAGCTGACACATCTCCTGCTGCCCCTGAACCTCAGAGCCTCCCATCTCGGTGCACCCTGCCCATTGTGAGCCTCAGGACCCCGTCAGGGTTCCAGGTCAGGCCCTGCGTCCCAGGGGAAGGCTCAGCCCACGACCGAGTCTCCCCTTCTTCACTCCGGGACCTGGCAGAGAGGACTCTGCTTGTACCGTGCTGAGAGGACCCAACCCTCCCCATGCAGGCAGCGTGGAGAGAAAGCAGCAGCCTTTGGAACATAGATGTGATGTTTAGGCTCTTATCTCTGTAGTGCTTCCATTTCTGCCTGGAATGTGAGGAGGTTTCCACAGAAAGCTCCATACTGTACCCTAAAGCAGTACACACCAGGGCTTCCTACAGCAAGGGTTTGTCTTAGCCTCGCTAAGCCTCCTGTTCCTCAGCTGTAAAATGGGCCTAACTATCCTTCGCTGCCACTTGTCCCAGGGGCATCTTGAGTACAAACCGGGAAGACAGACATGACTATTTTCTAACCCTGGCACTCAGGGGGAGTCTAAAAACTGTTGGCTAACAATTTATGACTTCTGCCCAGTTCCCAAAACCAAATATTCTCAACCTGGAGGGTTCAGTGCCATCAAGCAAGTAGAAATGGTCTGATGGAGAGGATGATTTTTTTCATAATAGTATTGTCTTCACTGCCCCACAATAGCCCCTGAGGGACGCCCCCGCTGGGGCACCAGCTTTCCCGTATGAACTCCCTGTCCTGGATTTATCTGTTTCCTCCAGCCCCTGCTAATGGCCATGGACAGGGCTCCCTGTGATTCTCCTGAGTTTGCCCACCATCCCCACTGCACACCCCCATATGTCTTTCGTGGCCTTAACCATGCTAGCTGCTCCCCGATACGCTGCTTCAAGGTTTTACTTCCTTGAACCGTTCTTCTCATGTTTAAACTAGCAACAGAATGTGGGTTTTCTTTCTTCTGTAAAGGAGGGGAATGAATGGGCAAAAACTTGTTTAAAGGGGTTTCAGAATGAACAATGGAGGCCCATCAGCCCTGAGTAGGCTAGAAGGGAAGGCTTGGCTCCCCCCGCCCCCCATGAGCTCATGAGCTGCTGCCAAAAATCAATGGAAACAGGAAATCTCTGAGATGTGAGGATCTATGTAATTCCTTAAGCCGTACTCCTTTCAGAGCCTGGTGCGGGCCCTGCCAACAACCTAAGAACTATCACTCTGGCTCTGAAGGCTACTAGCAAGAAAAAAGAGTCTCAATTACAACTGCTGAAGTTCATCGTGAGTCTCCAGAAAGGGAGAAGAACAAGCAGCATTCCCCAAACAAAACTCACCACAGAATGCTTTTATTTTAAGAGTCCTGAGTTAATGGCTTCCTAGAGCATTGATCTAGGAGCATGAGGCAACGGTAGAAGCCAAGCTCTTGTCACAAGAAGAGAGCAAGTCAGCCAGGCCATGCTGCCACCATATTGCAGAAGTGTAATGCCTGACCCTTGAGACAGGCGAAGGGTGGCTGTCATGCATTGCTGTGTACTCCCCTTCCTTTTTCTCTCCCATCTCTCTAAAAGTGGATATTCCTGGGCATTTGCATGTCCGAGTTGAGCATCAATCACAGAGCATTGTGCGTTGGAGGTTCTAGGTCCACTAGCGTCACCGGATGCCTGACCATAACTCACACCCAGGACCAGGGTGGAAATGGGCAGCCTGAGTTTTGCTTTCATGTTTTGTCAGATTGTTGTTTTCATCATCAAATGGATTTTTTTCAAAGTAGTCCTTCTTTTTGTTTTCAAGGATATTTATGGTTTGAAAAGAAGGGATGCTAACCTCATGACATGAGTTTTGGTATCACTGTGGACATTCTCACAATTAGCCAAATCGCCAAGACCGTATGAAGCATGAGTTGCCAAGGGCAGAAAAAGATGAAATTCACTCAACATCAGAAAAATACACGATGAGCTCCTCAACCTTTCTCCAAGTCATTCTTCTATGTCCAGTTCTTCCCTGTCACCTGACTGCTCTTCCTTTATGCCCACCCCTCTCTCTACGCCTGTTCTCAGCCCTGATATTTTTTCTCTCTGTACTGGGGATTCTACTGCCTTACTTTAGAAAAAGAAGATCAAAGCTATGAACATTAAAAAGGCAATAAATTCACAACCATCAACAATTGAATCTAAAAAACAAACAAACAAACTAAGCAAACAACCAGAACAGGAACAGAATCATAGGTATGGAGATCATTTGGAAAGTTATCAATTGGGAATGTTAAGGGAAAGAATGGGAGGAAAGGTGCAGGGATCAAGAAGTATAACCGGTAGGTACAAAATAGACAGGGGAGCCCTGGCTGGTAGCACAGTGAATAAAGCACCAGCTTACAAAGCCAAAGGTTGCTGGTTCAATTCCCCCGCCAGGGCACATAACCAGGTTGCAAGCCAGGTCTCCAATCAGGTCCATGGCTGGAGGCAGGTGAAGGGCAACCATACATTGATGTTTCTCTCCCTCTCTGCCTCTCTCTCTTCCTCTCTCTCTGGAAATAATAAATAACATCTTTAAAAAATAAGTAAATAAAAATAATTTTTAAAAATAGACAGGGGATGTTACAAATAGTACAGGAAATGGAGAAGCCAAAGAACTTATATGCACAACCCATGGACATGAAAGGGGTGGGATCGCTGGAAGGAAGGGGGTACCAGGTAGAGGGGAACAAAGGGGAAAAATTGGGACAACTAGAATAACATAATAAAATATACTTTTAAAAGAGATGTAAAAAGAAGCCATGTTAATAAAAGGTAAAGTCACGAAGGCAGTAGAATCCCCCAGTATAGAGAGAGAAAGATCAGAGCTGAGAACAGGCTTCGAGAGAGGGGTGGGCACAAAGGAAGAGCAGTCAGGCGACAGGGAAGAACTGGACATAGCAGAATGACTTGGAGCAGAGGACACTATCCCAGCAGGGAGGCTCAGAATCTGATACAAGAAGCAAAGGAGAGGTGGTGGTGTTAACGAAAGGAACACTCATTTTTTTTAACCAACTGATTTTAGAGACAGAGAAACATCAATTTGTTTTCCCAACCATTTATGCGTTCATTGGTTGATTCTTGTATGTGACCTGACCAGGGACTGAACTTGTAACCTCAGTACAATGGGACGATGCTCCAATTAACTCAGCTACTTGGCCAGGGTCAAGAATTTTGAAAGTTTTCATTTTTAAGAGCATAATCTCAATAGAGAGGTGAGGGTGGAGGCCAGGTTACAGGTGTTTGAAGACTCAGGACACCCTGGCTTTCTAAGCTAATGAGAAGAAGTTTATAGCTTCCACCTTAATCTCATAAACTTTCTCTAGGAGCCCCTTAGCTCCTAGAGAGAGTATGAAGTGAGATTACCCTGAGAATGGGACAATCCTGGCCAATTCCAGTCTTTCCAAAATCTGTATCAAAGCACCAGACATATGAATGAGGCTGTCTTTCTTGGACCTGCTGGACTAACTTAATTCCACCAAGTGACCTGAAGGAGTACCTATAGAGCAGAAAAATCCCTGAGCAGACTCTTGCCCAATTTCCTGATCAGCAAAATTATAGGTAAATCAAAATAGACGTTGTTTTAATCAATTAAGCATTGAGGGTACTTTGTTATTCAGCAAGAGATAACCAGATCAGTAAAAACACTAGCACTGTATAAAATCATTATGACCTAGTTGGTCATAAACATTAGAAAATCAATTAATATAATTAACTCTATTAACAAATTAAAGGAGAAAACAGTTCTTTGTCAATTAAAGCAGAAAAAGTAGCTGTTAACATATGACATTCTGACAAGAACCTAGTATAAAGGAACCATGGACATGGACAACAGGTGGGATTGACTTTGCGGGGAATGGGTGGGTGGGGAGGGGGACAGAGGGAAGCAAAAAGGGGATGGATGTAATACAACAACAATAAAAAAATTTTTTTAAGTAAAAAAAAAGAAAAGAAAAGAAAAAAAGTGACATCCTTTCATGACTAAACGCAAAACAATACAAACAAAAAACTCTAACAATCTAAGGATATAAAGGAGCTTCTTCAGCCTAGATGTCATTCACAGATATTAGGGTGGAATATATTTATTTTCTTTAATATCAGGCACAAACTAATGTGTCTTCTCTCACTACTTCTAATCCTTTTTGTACCGGAGATTCAAACCAACAGACGAGTGAAAAAAAAAATAAGTGAAAAGATTGCAAAGGGGAAAAAAACACTATTGTTATTTGCAGATGGTACAGTTGTCTTTAAAAACAACTCTTAACCCTGGCTGGTGTGGCTTAGTGGATTGAGCACCGGCCTGCGAACCCAAGTGTTGCTGGTTTGATTCCCAGTCAGGGCACATGCCCAGGTTGGAAGCCAGGTCTCCAGCCAGGTCCCCAGGTGGAAGCAGGTAAAAGGCAACCATACATTGATGTTTCTCTACCTTTCTTCCTCCCTCCCTTCTCCTCTCTCTAAAAATAATGAATAAAATCTTTTTTTTTTTTAAGCTCTTAGAAAATCTAAAGATTGTCAGTATTGAAGGAATTTTAGTAAAGCACTGGATGGATAGGAAATCAATATAAAAAAACAAGTTTATTTTCATCCATTCACAACAAATGCTAGAAAATTTGTTTCAAGAATACAACTTAAAGTAGTAGCATATTTTCTTTTTTATTGAATTTTATTGGGGTGACATTGACTAGTAAAAACTTTTAATCAATAAACAGCTCAAAATTATCTACAGATTTAGTTCAATTCCAGTCAAAATACCAACAGAGTTTTTATAGAACTTGATAAGCTAATCTTAAATTTTATATGGAATAAGAATAGCATAGTAGCCAAGAAACTTTTGAAGAATGCAGGAGGAGGTGTGCATCATAAGGTAGCAATATTCATTTAACATATAAAATAGTGCAGTGTTGGAGGTAGACAAACTGGCCATAGAATTGAGAGCCTCAAAGAGACCATTAAGCATAAAAAATTGACAGTATTACAGATCAATGGAAAGGATGGACTATTCAATAAATAGTGAAATAATGTTTTTTTTCAGATAGGGGAAAAATTTATGTTGGATTCTTAACTCACACCATAAAAACTCAATTTTAGGTGGGTTAAGGAGATGAATGCAAAAAAATAAAACTACAAAATGTTAAAAAGATAACATAAGAGACTATATTTATGAATTTGTATGCAGTAGGGAAGGACTTGTGAAACCAGACACAGTTACATAAATTCTAAAAGGAAAGATGAAAAAAATTAACTATGTTTAAATGAATAACCTCTCTTCATTAAAAGGCATCACAAAGGAAGTAAAATATAAGCCAAAACTGCAACACAATAATTGACCAAGGATTGGTATCCAAAAACACATGTGAAACCACCTATAAATCCACTAAGAAAAATAGGCAAAAGTTTTGAATAGGTGCTTCACAATAGCTAATTTGCATATAAAACATACCTATCCTCATTAACCACATGGGGAACTCAAATTGAAACTGAAACAAGACCTCACGCTGTTTAGTTAAAAGGGGTTTGAGTGCCCAGCACCAAAATGCATAACTCCCAATACCAGAGTTTGGTGAAAAGAAAAGGCATTGTTTTTTTAAAGGTTATACAGATTTAGATTAATGGTGGGTTTCTACTATTAAGTCCCACTCCATTTAAAATACCCAAAAACACATAGTCCTGCCTCCCCCTCCCCAACCAGGCCACTTTCAGAATATACCAGGCAGAGGTACCATCTTTTAGAAAAGCAGAAGTTCACAGCTCAGCTCTCCTGGAGGTTTCGCCCAAGTCACGGTGGTCTTCAGCTCTTAATTCAGAACCATGTGGCTCCTTCTTACACACCTGACATCACGGTCAGCTGGTGGGGTGCCTTTGCTGTCTTTCAGACTATGTGTCTCCCTTGCACAAATGGTTGCCACCTTATTTTATTTTAAACCCTGACCACAGCTTGTGACAGTCAGTGTGGTGACCAGTCCTGGCCACATGCAGAATCTCATGCAGGCCCCATAAGCCTTTTCATCACCATTCTATGGTCAAAACCCCTTCCATCTCCTTGGTGTGTGGAGTGGCCACAGTCATTTGCATAGTTAAGAAACTAGGTATCTCTCAGGAAAATGGCTGTACTCCACTGAGTCCCATCTCCCAAATTCTGAGGCTTCTGTCTGCTCTTACAAATCCCCTCTTTTAGACTTTAGACCCTTTGTAATCTTATAAAGGACAATGGGCAAAGGTCTTGTGATCCTCTAACTGCTTCACGCTGGACATGGCCGCTGTCCTACCTACCCTTGGGTCCAGGGATCCCTAATAGAATGGGGTGTGGAGGAGAAGAGTGTCCTTCACTCGTAGGGAAGGACCTTGCAAGAGTCCAGGCCAGTTGGCTATCCTTGGGCAGTGGCTTATCTGGAGGAAGGTGTTCGAAGTGTGTCACACCTGTCCACTTTTCCCACTACACTTAGTTTGAGCTGAGGGGGATATTTTAGGATTCCCCTCTTTCAGACTTATGGGCCTGTTCTGTCCAAGCCATTAGTACAGAGAAAGCAGTTACAAGGGAAACCCACAGACTGCCCTATAACCACTCCAGTTCAGCTAACCCACTGAGCCTCAGGAGGTGGCGATGCAGATGAGCTTCTTAAGTGAGGCCTATATTGTACCATCACTCAGGTAGGCTTATGCTCTATGAAGACAGAGGAGGAACACACACGTTAATTCACACAACAACCCGCAAACCAGTCTTAGCAGCTGTGAGGCTATCTTTTGGGAGGACTCCAAGGCTTTTGCAGGAATGACATTTAACAGTGGCCATTTGACATGCTCTTCTTGCCTGTAAGTTAAGCATCCCTCATGACGTCACAAAATCAGTTTCAACTGTCAAATGAAAAAAAAAAGCTGCACTAGTCTAATGTTTGCATTTGCCACTGTTCATAGTGATTTTCCTTAAATCATGATTTTTTTTTTTCTCCTTAAGGTCACCCTCATTGTCATGAAAGGGACTGCATTAAGGTCAGTTTTAATTTAGCCTGTTCATTTGCTTAAACACAATAACAGCAGCAATTGATCACATGTGATCTTTAAGTCCACTTTGCTGGAACTCATAAGGAACATTTTGGTTTACTTTTATTTTATTTTTTAAAAGATTTTATTCATTATTTTTAGAGAGAAGAGCAGGGAGGGAGGAAGAAAGGGAGAGAAGCATCAATGTATGGTTGCCTTTCACCTGCCTCCAGCTATGGATCTGGCTGGAGACCTGGCTTGCAAACTGGTTATGTGCCCTGGCTGGGAATCAAACCAGTGACCTTTGGGTTCACAGGCTGGCATCTATCCACTGAGCCACCAGCCAGGGTTTTGGCTGACTCTTTAGTGATCCTTCAGGGCACTGAAGACCAGCCATACACCTGCTTCTCTCAAGTCCTTGAGGTTTTCCATTGTGCCTTAAGGTTCCTTTTTAGCCACCTTCAGGAAAGCAACCTTCATTCCTCCCCTGGAAAGATTGCCATGAACCACACAACCAACCAAGGTATCAGGCTTTTTTCCTCATGGGATTTCATTAGCTTCAAAAGTCCATTTCAGTTCCTCAGGGCTTTCTGGTAACAACCAGAGCCCAGGCATGCCTCCTTCAGGCACGACATTCCAAATCTTGGTTGACAAAACTCCTATTAAAACTGGCCTTATTAGTTTCACACAAGGAAACCTCATGTTATTACTTACTCCTTTGGAATGCCAAATTCTGGAGGGATCAGGTAGGGAGAGAAATGTAAGGCATGAAGGAAAATCCTTGTCCTTCTAATACTCACTAAAAGTGCATCTCCATACCTTATACTTTCTCTTGTTAAACTTCCCTACATAGTGACATTTTAACTTTCTCAGGAAACCTCAATTTTCCTTTCAGAGAATAAACAGAGCAGTCATTTGAAACACAGACTGAGCTGGGCACGCACTCACCAGTACATCTGGTGTCCTTGAGACATGTCCTTTCACCCACAGCCAGCATACTCATCAGCGTTCCATGGTCCCTCACTTGGATGGTAGAGGCACCCTCTCGCCCACTAGGGCACCCACTGGTGTCCTGGCAGAGGTGTGCCCTCTCCCCAGTTTACAGATGACCTTTTCTAGGTCTGATTGGCCAAAAACAGATAGAAATAATTACAGAACAGAATAGAGTAACATTTGGAACAGTATAATTCAAAGCATATTACATTCCCATAAAATCAGAACACAAGTAGCTAAGTTTTCCTTTTCACAAGTTTAAAGATTTTCACAACTTTTCAGATTTATATATCCACTTATATACCCATTCAGATTGAACCATAATACACTTTTCCATCCTTACTCTTTTTTTTTTTTTTTTTAAGATTTTATTTCATCATTTCTAGAAAGAGGGGAAGGGAGAGAGGCAGAGAGGGAGAGAGACATCAATGTATGGCTGCTTTTCACCTGCCTCCAGCCACAGATCTGACTGGAGACCTGGTTTGCAACCCTGTTATGTGCTCTGGCTGGGGAATCGAACCTGCGACCTTTGGGTTCACAGGCCGGCGCCTTATCCACTGCGCTACCAGCCAGGGCCATCCTTACTCTTTTTTACACTAGGAAGGACACTATTCAAACTCAGTATCTGGCAGCTAAAACCACCTAGACTTATAAGCACATGAATAAAGTAAACAAAACCTTGGTCACCCTGTGTTGGGGTTCACTGTCCTTTTCTGGAAAAGGAATTTAAAGTCTCCTTCTGGGGCCCTGGCTGGTAGCTCAGTGGAAAGGTGCCAGCCTGCGAACCCAACGGTCACTGGTTCAATTCTCTAGCATTCCAGCCAGGGCATGTAACCAGGTTGCAAGCCAGATCTCCAGCCAGGTCTGCAGCTGGAGGCAGGTGAAAGGCAACCATACATTGATGCCTCTCTCCCTTTCTGCCTCCTTCCCTTCCCCTCTTTCTAAAAATAATAAATAAAAGCTTTAAAACATCTCCTTCTGGAGTGCAGGTCCAGCTTTTCCTTTCAGTGTTATCCACAGCAGCAGGGTCTGCATCCGCTGCAAGTGGTGCCCATTTTACCCATGTGTGGTGGATCCAGGGCTTGATTCCCATCAGCTTCGGGGAAGAATGCATTGTCAACAGAACATCATAAGGACCAGTCCATTACTCAGCCAGCTGCAGCTTAAGGCCTTGAGTTTTCCAGGTCCTCAGTAACAGTCCCCTGGCACTAATGGGTGCAGGGGCTTGTCGGATGGGTCTACAGACCTGCAATGAGTAAACTTGTACAAAATGGTTTGTGTTTGTCCTAAATGTTGTACATATTGCTTACTGCTTGCCTCATGTTCCAAATTGGAGGGGATGGTCCTAAACCAGAGATCTGAAGGGGTCTCCCATAAACTATTTCAAAAGAGCTCAATGTAAGCCCACTTTGGGGTGCCACCCCAATTCACAGCAAAGCAGTGGAGAGTACCTGGTCCCACTGTAAATGCATTTCTTGGCATATTTTTGCCAGGGTCCTCTTTATTATGTGATTCATTTCCTCAGTCTTTCCTATAGATTGAGGTCTCTAAGATGTTTGCCATTTCCATTGTATTTGTAATGCCTGTCCAACTTTCTGGGAGATCTCCGAAGTGAACGATGGTCCATTGTCACCTTGAATGCTCTGAGGAAGCCCAAACCTAGGAATTATTTCTTTAAATAACAGTCTTGCCACCTCACTTACCTTCTTAGTTCTAGTGAGGTACGCCTCTACCCATCCAGAAAAAGTATCCACAGAGACCAACAGAAATTTGAAATACCCCTGGTTTTAGGTATCTGTCTGAAGTCTCCCTGTGGGTCCTCAAATGGACATATCCCTTTATATTGTCCTCCCTTTTCCACTGGAACACATTTTGTTTTAGAATTGTTCTTGGCACATATTTGAGTCTTGAGTAATCCTTTGAACAGTTCTTTGCAAATAAGGGACTTCTAAATATGTCCTGACAAAAGTCCATTAAAGTGTCCCTTCATAATAGGTCCCTTCCTGTAAATGTTTGAGGACAGGGTACACAGGAGCCTTTGGGAGTAAAATCATACCATGGGCATTGACCTTCCATGTAGAATTCAGGACAACGTTGGTGATTCCCCATTTATGGGCCTATTCCTCATCCTGTTCTGTGTAATGAGGTTTCAGCCCTGACAAGTCCCAATGGGGAAACAAAGCCCTTTGGCCTGGCAGCTCTCTGGTGGCCTGTCTTGTTGCTTTATCAGCAGCTTGGTTGGGAACCGTCCCTCTGGTGTCCTGGGCAGCGCATTATGGTGACCTGGTCAGGTAGATACACTGCCTCCAGCAACTAAAATCTCTTCTGCATGTTTAACATCCTTGTTGCCCAGGGTTAAAAGCCCTCTTCCCATCCATTATTCTAAATGCTCCATTATTCGAAATGCTCCATCCATATGCTCCATGGTCATGAACTACCATGAAGGCATATCTGGAATCTGTGTATATACTAACCTTCTTACCTTGGGACAGCACCAATGCTTTTGGGAGGGCTCTTAGTTTAGCCTTTTGTGCTGAGATGTCCAATGTAAGCATTTGGGCTTCTATTGCCTTGTCTGTGGTGACAGCCACATACCCAGCTCATTGCTGACCATTGTCCTTGAAGCCGCTTCCATCTGTGTATCGCTTCCAGTCCAGTGCCAACAGTGGCTGGTCCAGTAGATCTGGCCTGCTAGAATAAACTTGGTCAGTAAGTTCCAAGCAATCATGCTGAAAGGTTGAGACCCCCTCCATATCTGGGAGTAAGGTGACTGGGTTCAGGGTTGTGGTAGTCTGCAAGGTGACATTTGGACTGTCCAGTGGAATGGCTTGATATTTCCCCATGTGCCCTGCTGCTAGCCAATACCCTCCTCTCTGTTCCAATAGAGTCAGAGCCTGATGTGGTACCCACACTGTAGTAGGCTGTCCCAAAGTAAACTTCTCAGCTTCCTTTAATATGCCTCAAGTAGCTGCTACTGCTAAAAGCCATGGTGGCCATCCCTTTGCTGTACGGTCCAACTTCTTTGAGAGATAGGCTATGGGTTAGGGTTTATTTCCCAGAGTCAGGGTTAGTACCCCCAGTCCAATCCCCTGCCTTTCATGAACACATGACTTGAAAGGCTTCTGTATATTGGGCAATCCTAGTGCAGGAGCTGAAACCAGTTTTTCCTTTAAGGCATCAAATGCTACCTGACAACCCCCTGTTCATTGGAGTGGTTCAGAGTCCAGTCCTTTCAAGAAATTGTACAGTGATTTTGCTATGAATCAAAAGTTTAGAATTAAAATTTGACAAAACCCTGTAATTCCTAAGAACCCACAAAGATCCCTTTGGTTCTCTGGGACTTTTAACACAGTGAAAGCTTGCTTTCTGTAGCAGCACAGGAGTTCAACTCCAGGCTGGTTTGCCTTGGATTTGGTGAGACCGAAAAATGACAGTGAAGCATTGGAAAGGGAATTCATACTAGTTTAATCTCTGTCCTGCGGGCAAGGACAGGAACAACAGAATCTGCCTTACAATTCTTGTGGTGGCGAGAACAGGGGCCAAAGGATCATCCACCTCCAGTCTCATCCTGCAATAGCAGGCAGGATTTAGGGAGCCAGTGTCATCCACACTGTTTGAACAGCAGGGGCCCGTATAGACACATGAAGTTAACAAAGGTGGCACCCAGCCAGTCTGGGCTGTGTGATACTTATGCAGAAAGAATTCTCTTAAATAAGGGTGATCTAGACAAATGAAAATATGTGCTTGTGGAGGCAAGGATCTTGGCCATGGTCATCCTGAAATGACATTCTACCCCTCAGGATTCTTGCCTTACAATCTATGTGACAAGATTCTTCCACATGGGGCCCTGTGCAAGAAAATTGGAGTGCTATGTCCAAATCCCACAGTAGCCATACAAGCTGCAAAACAGCATGAATACTAACTATAATGTATGGAGCTGTAATTAAAACTGTACGCTACCCAGAGGCTAAGGAGGCCCGCCAGGTCCCCAGCAAGTCAGCATGAGTTCAATGGCACAGCCACTGCCACGCAGAGTCAGCAGGTTGCACTCTCCATGGTAAGACAGTGGCAGTGCTGCTTCGCTCCTCTGTGCAGACCCAGCATGCTGAGGCTTTTGCCACATTAGCAAAGGTGATGCCCAGTCCATATATACATTGCTATAGACCAACCTTAAGGGTGGTTAAATACTAACAAGGGCAAGTCCTGCCTGTCCAGTAGGACACATGCTAACAAGGAATCTTGAAATAACACAGTAGCAGGTATGGGGTTCCTCCCCAGTTTTGTACACCACACTTTTACTCACCTCCCTGTGGATGTCACTGTTGGGTCAATATGTAAGGCTATTGGAGGGGCATGAATTGGCCATAATGGAAGAACAAAACTGCCCCTCAAGATGCTTGTGGTTTCTTCACCCTTCGGGTGTACCACTGTGACCATTGGCTGGTACCCAAGGTATACACATCAAGTTGGCTTGAATACCTTGGCCCCATGGGGCCTCCAATGCTAACCACCATTGATCCATGTGGTAAAATTCCCAAGTCCAAGCCCATTGCATTGTGTCATCCAAATTCAATGCTATTGGTGAGGGCAGGTAGCGAGGGTGGGGAAGGGGAGAACCGAGGGGGAAAAGTATGATGAATGTAATAGAACAACAATAAAATTAAATTAAAAAAAAACAGGCTTCAATATATCATCTTTGGTGCATACTTCCAGCTGTATGGGGCCCGCAGCTAGTTGGAGCCAAGAGTCAATAGAGGAGAGTTCTCCTTACCTTGGTCGCTCATTGAGGATGCTTAACACAGTCCATCACCACAGGGTCTGCCCCTTTATAGAGCCTGCCTCCACCACAGGTCCCTTTTTTAACAGGCTGTTATACCATTCAGTGATGCTAGCCCCCTGTGGATTATACTGTACATGAAACTTCTATTGGATGCCCAGATTCTTTACCTAGGCCTATAACCTTTTTCCACTAAAATGAGTTCCTTGGTCACGGTCTATGATTAGGGGGTGGCCATAGGTGCCAAACAGTTTTTCTAAGTACTTTTGGTGGTGTGCTGATCAGCATGGCTGGTGGGGAGTGCCACCAATAACCTGTTGCAATATCCACACAGGTCAAAGTATATTGGAAACCTTCTGAAATTGATAAGGGACCAATGTAATCCACTTGCCATCTTACCGGTATCCATGCACCCTAGGCTATGTGACCTCCTTCTCGGGGAACCTGCCATTGTTGGCACTTGGAGCAAACCACACACTTTTGGCATGCCTGTACCACCACACTGAAGGTGTGAGGCAATTTCTATTTTCCAGTCAATACTGTCCATGTAGTTCACAGGGTTACCTGTTTCTGCTGCTCTAATGTCCATAGATCTAACCACATGATTTAGCCCTACAAGGGCCTATGAGCCACCATCCATCCAGATTCTAGCCATGTGGGCAACCAGAGTCAAATGTTGCCATAGACCCCAACTATCCTCTTCAAGGGTAACATGGACATCCAACGCACAGGGTAGTATTGGATGCAAGACACTCACAGCCTGTACTGTTTTTATGGCCCATTTAGCTGCAGTAAAATCACGTTTGTGCGCCCAGTCCCACATGACTCCTTACTATACTAAGTGATAGAAAGGTTTCAGAATTTGTGCCAAATGCAGAATAAACACCCTCAAACAGCATGACCCATCCAAGATTTCCCGTGACTGCTTGACCGTTATGGGGGTTGGAAATGCCTGTACATACTTTATCAATTACTGCCTCTGGAACTACCTTTGTCTTACCCAACCAGACAAGCACTAAGAATTTACAGGTAAACTAGGTCCTTGTATCTTGTTCATGTTTATTTCCCACCCTTGCTGCTGCAAATGCTTCAGCAAAGCAGGTGCAGCAGTTTCTAAACCTGTAAGAAAGTCAGAAGTCAGCATATCATCAATATAATAACAAGTTTCTAGCACTTGCAACATCTGTTGTAGCTCAATATGTGACTGCCATCTACCGGTCATAGATGGCAAATCTCCTGGGTTCAACTGCATAAAGCAAGTGGTCGCCATAATTTGATACATCAGGCGTATCCTGGAGTCTCATATGCATTTCTGAGCCCAGGGTGCATGGTGATAGTTTATTCATTTTCTGGCTGGAAAGCAGGTTACATCCACCCCTAAATCCCATAATCTTAGCAACCAAGCTGCTAAGGCCTTCGGCGCCTTTTGCTGGAATTGGCTTCCCAAATTCACCTGAAGAGGGGGCTGGACTTGTCTAAAGGTTATTTGGGAAGAGCCAGTTTTAATCTTCCATTCTAACCATTCCTGCCTGAAGCAGAGATGGGGGTCTGGCCCTCCCTATCATCTCCCTCTTCCATGGAGTTTACAACCTATTTCTCTGACCACTTAACGGAACCACCCATTCCACAATGTGGACACTCAGAGCGGCTTCATCTCCCTTAAATAACTCTTGTGCCTTCCAAGCAGTTCTCAAGTCTGGCCCCTGGCTCAGGTCCCTTTTCAACTCTCAGACCTATGCCTCTAACACAAGCGAGTCTCTAACCCCTTTATGCAAAGAGTGAGAGATACTGGGATATGATGAACTGACGTCACCAGGGCAGATCCAGGAAGTAAAGAAAATGCACCTCTACAAAAGTATACAAGATAAGGTAAGCAGAGTGACTCTCAGTCAGCTAACCAAAGGGAAGAACCCACCAAAGAGCAACACAAAAACAGAAACCCAGGTACAACCAGACAACTCAAATAAATGGCATAAAGGGAATTCCAAGAGCATCAAGTATGGAAGATCAAGAATGCACCACTGAATCTCACAGGTCTCTTACCACAGAAAGTCATATCATGAAGATAGGAAGTCAAAGCAGATCAACATAAGAAGCAGACACAAAAAAGAAGAGTTACCTAAATGCGGAGACAAAGAAACAACCCCTGAATGAAAGGAAAGGAAGAATTTCAAGAAAGAGTGCTAAATGAAATAGAGGCTAGCAAATTATCAGACATCGAATTCAAAATAATGATTGTAATGAAGTTTAGTGAGCTCACTGAGCTCAAAGAAAACTACAAAGAACTCCAGGGAAGCTACAAGGAACTTACTGAGAACTACACCAGCATTAAAAAGGACATAGATACTATCAATAAGAGCCAGGAGGAAATGAAGCATACAATTTCTGAATTGAAGAACACAGTAGATGGAATCAAAAGCAGACTAGATGAAGCAGAGGATCAAATCAGTGAGCTGGAGGACAACATAGGAAAAAAATTGCAGGCAATGCAACAAAACAAAAAAGGACTGAAAAACAATAACGATGTTTTAAGAGAGCTTCAAGCCAACATAATAATACCCATATCATAGGGGTACCAGAAGGAGAAGAAGAGGAGCAAGGGATAGAAACCCTGTTTGAAAAAGTAATGATAGAAAATTTCCCTAACTTGTTGAGAGAAAATGACACTCAAGTTCAGGAAGCACAGAGGGTCCTAATGAAAATGAACCCAAAGACTCCCACACCAGGACACATTATAATTAAAAATGGCAAATTCTAAAGACAAAGAGAGAATCCTAAAAGCAGCAAAAGAGAAATAGCTACTAACATACATGGGGGCTCCAATAAGGTTATCAGCTGATTTCTCAACAGAGACAGTAAAAGCCAGAGGGAATGGCAAAAAATATTCCAAGCAATGAAAAATGAAAGCCTACAACCAAGACCATTCTACTAAGCAAGGCTCTCATTCAAAAGGAAAGGTGAAATAAGGAGTTTTCAAGACAAAAGAAGGCTACAAGAATATATATGCACCAAACCAGCATTTCAAGAGATCCTAAAGTGCCTTCTTTAAGAAGATGAAGAAACAGAGAGATAGCCCTGGCTGGTGGCACAGTGGATAAGGTGCCTGTTAACCCAAAGGTCGCTGTTTGATTCCCAGCCAGGGCACATAACCAGGTTGCAAGCCAGGTCTCCAGCCAGGTCCATAGCTTGAGGCAGGTGAAAGGCAACCATACATTGATCTCTCTCTCCCTCTCTGCCTTTCTCCCTTCCCATCTCTCTAAAAATAATGAATAAAATATTTAAAAGAAAAGAAAAGAAACATAGAGAGAGACAGAGAGGAACACAGGTACAAAGGAAAAGTTATCAATGAATAAATACCTATCAAGAATAACCTTAAATGCAAATGAATTAAGCGTACCAATCAAAAGACACAGGGTGGCTGCATGGATCAGAAAATATGACCCACATATATGCTGTCTACAAAAGAACCACCTCAGAACAAAAGATCTACACAAAACAAAGTGAAGTGATGGAGCTAAATATTTTAAGCAAATGGACATGAGGGGAAAAAAAGCTGGTATAGCATTACTTATATCAGACAAAATAGATTTCATACCAAAGGCCATAAAAAGAGATAAAGAAGGATGTTTCATAACATTTAGGAAAACAATCCATTAAGAACATATAATCCTTATAAACATATATGCACCCAAAATAGGAGCACCCAAATATATAAGGAAAATCTTGGAAGACTTCAAGAAGGATGACAGCAACACACTCATAGTAGGAGATTTAAAAACCCTATTATCAACAATAAACATATCTTCCAAGCAAAGAAACACAAAGATACTGTGGCATTGAAACACTCTAGATCAAATATACAGAGCTTTTCACCCCAAAGAAGTAAAATAAACATTCTTTTCACATGCACATGGAACATTCTAAAAGATAAGACCACATAGTAGGACACAAAACAAGCCTCTACAAATTCAAGAAAATTGAAATTATATTAAGCATCTTCTAGACCATAGCAGCTTGAAACTAGAAAACAACCTCAAGGAAAAAAACCCAAAACATCCTAATTCATGGAGACTGAATAACATGCTATTAAATAACAAATGGGTTAACAATGAGATCAAGAATGAAATCCAAAAGTTTCTGGAAACAAATGAAAATGAGCACACAGCAGCCCAAAACCTATGGGACACAATGAAGGCAGTCCTGAGAGAAAAGTTCATAGCAATACGGGCCTACCTAAAAAGAAAAGAAGAATCTCAAATAACGTAATCCAACAGCTACAATAACAAGAAGAACAACAACAGAGAAAGCCAAGAGTGCGTAGAAGGAAGGAAATAATGAAGATCAGAGCAGAATTAAATGACATGGGGACTAGCCCTGGCTGGTGGCCCAGTGGACAGCCTGTGAACCCAAAGGTCACTGGTTCGATTCCCAGCCAGGGCACATACCAGGTTGCAAGGCAGGTCTCCAGCCAGGTCCATAGCTGGAGGCAGGTGAAAGGCAACCATACATTGATGTTTCTCTCCCTTTCTGCCTCCTTCCCTTCCCCTCTTTCTAAAGATAATAAATAAAACATTTAAAAATAAATAAAATCTTTAAAAAGTGTATGATGTAGGGACTAAAAGAACAATTCAAAGGATCAATAAATTTGGGAGCTGGAAGACTCCCAAACTCTTGCTATGAGGCCAGTATTATTCTAATTCCAAAACCAGTTCAAAACACAATAAAGAAAGAAAACTATAGGCCAATATCTCTGATGAACATAGATGCTAAAATCCTCAACAAAATCCTGGGAAACCAGATCCAGAAATACATTAAAAAGATCATACACCATGATCAACTGGGATTCATCCTAAAAATGCAAGGATGGTATAATACTCTAAAATCAATAATACACAACATAAAGTGAAAACCAGAAAACATATGATCATATCAATAGATGATTTTAAAAAAGCATTTGATAAAGTACAGCACCCATTTATGATAAAAATGCTCAGCAAAGTGGGAATAGAGGGAGCATACCTCAACATAAAAAAAACCCATATATGAGAAATGTGCAGTCAACACCATACTCAATGGGCAAAACAAAAAGTTTTCCCCCTAAGATCAGGAACAAGACAAGGCTGTCCACTCTCTCTCCACTTCTATTCAACATCATTTTGAAGTTCTATCCACAGTGATCAGACAAGAAAAAGGAATCAAAGGCATTCAAATTGGATGACATGATAGTGTACACAGAAAAACCTACACACTCCACCAAAAACCTGCTCAACCTAATAAGTGAATTTGGCTAAACAGATTCAAAGTCAAGTCAAAGGTGTTTTTGTACACCAACAATAAAACATCAGAGATAGAAACTAGAAAAAAAATCCCATTTACTACAGCAACAGAGATTCACAGCTGCAGCCAAAATGATGTTTCTCAGATGCCTGGTGCTTTCAGAAAGAAGCAAGTTATGGAAGAATATTCTTCCATCATGTAAAGCCCAGAAATACACAACTCAGGATGTCACTTCTATGGGGAGAAAGGGACAGAACAAAGTGGGGACCCAGGAGACCCCAGAGTAGGAGAGATGGTCTTTTACTTTCGGTGTGGGGCACATTCACATTCCCTGAATCATTAGTCTTTTTATTCTATGTAATCTTTTTTTTTTAATTCTATTCAATCTTATTAAAACAATCAGTGAGGGTCACCCAGGACTAGTGATTGGCATGACCAAAGGTGACTTGACAGGACAATAATTCCTTCTGAGCCTGAGCTCTCAGCCAGAGGGGACCTTGGGAAAAATGTGTGGTAATATTTTTCAATCGTCCCTCAGGGATAAGAAAATGCTTTTTTTCCTTTTCTGTTTATTATTTTTAAATTTATTCATTGAGAGAAGGGAAGGAAGAGAGACAGAGAGGGCGAGAGACATCAACGTATGCCTTTTACCTGCCTCCAGCTATGGACCTGGCTGGAGACCTGGCTTGCAACCTGCTTTTTTTCTTTTTTTTTAAAGACTTTATTCCATTATTTTTAGAAAGAGGGGAATGGAGAGAGGCAGAGAGAGAGAGAGACATCAATGTATGGTTGCATTTCACCTGCCTCCAGCCACAGACCTGACTGGAGACCTGGTTTGCAACCTGGTTATGTGCCCTGGCTGGGGAATCGAACCTGCGACCTTTGGGTTCGCAGGCTGGCACCTTATCCACTGTGCTACCAGCCAGGGCTGGTTTTTTTCTTTTTAAAACAGGTTTTCCACCTGAGCGAGATTTAGGGAAACCTGCCTCACTCTGATGCTCAGGGATTACGTATGTGTGAACCTGTGTGTGGCCATGGGTGGGGCTGAAGAAAGATGAGAAGTGAGGAAGGAGTAAAGGGAGGCAGTGCTGCTGATTAGGGCCGGAAAGATGA
This sequence comes from Noctilio leporinus, assembly GCA_004026585.1. Taxonomy (NCBI): domain Eukaryota; kingdom Metazoa; phylum Chordata; class Mammalia; order Chiroptera; family Noctilionidae; genus Noctilio; species Noctilio leporinus. Next base: position 350,605 of record PVIW01000600.1, read on the forward strand.
GGCACCAAGAGGGAGAGGTTATGAGAAAGCTCCTCATAGCACCCAAAGAAAAACGAGGATTACCTCCAAATGCACCAATTAATGCACATCGCGTCCACACGCAGGGCCTGATGGAACTGGTTTGATGGTGGCCAACAGCCAAGGGAAAGAAACCTCACTGGGCCTGATTTCACAGTGCCCTGGAGAAGATGCTGGTAAATTCTGGAGGAAAAGGCTGTCCTGGGTTAGAGGGAAATGGGCACCAGGGAAGGAAAAATAAAGGGTTACGTCAGTTCCTGCCAAGTTCTTATCCTTGCAAGCTTTTAACATCAATTAAAAATGTTTCCAGTCTCTTGGGCCTGACTGCCTGAGGACAGGGTGGGATATGAGGCCTCACCTAATACTGGGGATTGTTCTGCTGTAGTTTTTCCTAAAGCAAAACTTGGCACTGGCCTCTAGCATGGCAGAAAGACCAGCCTGTCCCTCTCAGGCCATTCATTCTTCGCCTCAGCTTGGGTCGGGGAGGTAGGTGCTGAATGAAGCGCCCCTGGAATAGGGGCTGTGGAGCTGGCCGGCCTCTTCAGACACACACTTGGAATCAAAGGGCAGAGGGGGTGCCACCGAGGCTCCAGTTCAGCTGCCTTCAGAGCTCCAGCTGTTGGGTCTTTTTGGTTTTTATTACATTAGTCTTCAAGTTTTTAATCAGCAAGAATCAGCGAAGCAGGCTTTATGGTGCAATAATTCTGCATGTTTTGTTATAAATATCCCCAGGCAAAGTTAAGGTTATTTCATAGGACTATCAAAGTAACACGCCCGCTTCGGTGGCAACAAGGAATCTGTGAAGACTAGCGAGCAGGAAGCATACCATCTGCATTTTAAGAGGCTTTTGTTTTAATAAAATGGGTGCATATTTTTCCATAAAAGAGACTGACCAGCTTGGCAAATTCACAGCCCATGAGAAGTCAAGATGCAGATTGAAGCCACGTTATAGCTGAATTAAAACAAAAACAAAAACCAAAAAAAAGTCACCCCTGCACTCACTTTCCAGTAAGAGTTGTGGGTTTTGGCGATACTGATGTTTACAATAAACTCTGGGAGCTCAAAGGCTTCGGGTCCAGCACTAGCGGCCTCAGAGGACGCTGACATCTGTGTTTTTATTAAGAGCTAAGACCCTCTCCTTCCCTCCCCTGAAAACAAAACATCAGATGAGAGTTTGAAACTGTTAAACCCAGGATGAAAAGACACTCCCGTGGCTCCGTTTCACATATTGCATCAGGCCTTGCTCACTCAGGCCGTGCAGAGGTTTGGCATGGCCACCAGCGAGCTGGAGGACCGCAGGGCGGAGACTGCCACCCCCTGCAGCCCCTTCTTTCTGGTTCATGAGTACCGAGCAGTTTAAGACATTTCCAAACGGTGTGCTTCCTGCCAGGGAACATTTCCCAATTCTTTCCCATGCAACTTCTCTTCGGTGCAATTCTTGAAGCAAAGGCTGTCCTGGTTTAGAAGGAAATGTCTATCGAGTGTCAGATTTGGTAGGAAGTTCATTTGCTTACTAGCCTGGGTCGCGGCCATTTGCACGTGGAATTACCCGCCCTTGCACAGATTGACCTTCAGAGGTGTGAGAGGAAAGGAGGAGGCTCACTGCGGGCATGGGAAGCGGAGCAGCTGCAGGCCATCTGAACTCCTTCCCACCGCAACTCTTCCCGCTGCCCTCCTTCGGGCCTCCCTGCCATCCAGGTGTGCAAGTTGTGAGACGCACGGGCTCTCCTGACGTCCAGGTGAACCTAGCCTGGTTCCTGAGGCTCTCTCCTCACTCAGACAGCAGTGTGGGGCTCCAGAGTGGGGCCGCTGGTCTAGGTTTTGAGTAGGAAGACATGGGGCTGATGGGGGGTGGGGCGGGGCACAGTGACCCTCTCTCTGTCCTTCTGAGTGCATCCCAGGGATACTGCTGGCCTGTCCCACACTCAGGCACTGGACAAATGTCTTCGCTGTCCTGAACTCCAGTCCCACATTTCTGAGCAGTATGAATCAAAATCACATGTCAGGCCTCTGACATGTGGCCTGAGAGCCAGGCAAGGCGTCCACCACCTCTGGACATGTACCTGTCACCCAGGTAACAACCCCTGGACCTGCTGTAACTCAGGGCCTCCCCAGCAGCCTGGAGAGTGACAGGGCTGCATGTGTCTCAGAACGATTACTCTCCCTGGCACCCATTAATGCCCTTGTGGCCCTCATAATTACTTGGGGCACAACCAGGAACCAATGGTATTCAGATGAAGTTTCTTCCCTTGGACCCCTTTCTGTAACAGACACACTAGACTCAGGTAACAAATTCTCCCGGTAAAATGACTAGGGAGCCAGTGGTTGGTCAACAGGCCTTCTGCTGGTGCCCGTGAGGAAGACGTGGAGCTCTGCTTAGAGAAGGCTCTGGAAGTAAAACAGGTCTAGCCACCTTGATTTGGAGCTGGAGGCTTAGCTCCCAGGGCAAGGAGATGGGAGGGGAAAACACCAAGCCTTTCTCCTCGGTTCTCCGGCTTAGGGGAGAAATGGCTGCACTATCACACACCCTCCGCGGGTGGGGGCAGGGGCTGCAGCAGACCGAGACACAGCCAGTTTCCCAGGTCAGAACCGCGGGTGGAAAAGAACAGTTGTGCTGCGCCCAGGGACCCATGGGTGGATGCCTAGAAAGCTGGGGGGAACCGTTTAATTACAGAACACGTTTGAAAAGGCTTAAGCACGGTTCATGGTTTAAATGGCACTAGGCACCCTGCTGGCTGTGGCTGCCAGGTGACTTAAAAGGCTCGGCCCTTGGAGGACTCACCTAAAACCTCTGGGAAGAGCCTAGAGGCCCGTGCCTGTGACTCACAGGTGGCCTGTGCTGCCACCAACAGTCAGCACCACCAGGCCTTGCCCAGCCGGTTTGGCTCCTGCTGACTTCCAGAATTTCCTTTCCAGAGGAACTAAAAAAAGATGATAAAATCCCTAATTATGGCTTCTGTAGGCACTTCCTCCCACAGGCTCAAGCTACCTGGCAGGCAGCTAAGAAACTTCCCAGATGCTGCGTCCCGGGGGGTGGGGGGGTGGGTAGGAGTAGGGGGGTGGCCCAGCTGGCGCTGAGCTTCCCAGGCCTGCCAGGGCCCACCAGCCCTCCCTCGGCCTCCAAACCGCTAACCAGATGTGGTTTCTCTGGAGTAACATTGCAGTCAAGGGGCACTGCCTTTCCCTGTGACACCTCTAGTCAAGGAGGGCCTCAGGGGCCGGCCCCATAGGTGGGACCCTCCATAGACAGCCTAGAGCTGCATCCCCACCCTCACCAATCTCAACAAAAAGGAGGAAAGGATGGGTGGGAGAGAGGAGCGCCTAGAAAGAGGCCCAGGGTTATACAAGGCTAAGACTCAGTGGGACCCTTCAATGCTGGCTCAGGCGGTTGGGCAGTGCCCCGAGTACTGGCCATTCTCTCGTTCTCTTGGGGATGGCACCTGGTGAGTGGGCAGGGCCACCAGGAGATGCCTCATCATTAGACCAGCCATACATAACAGACCATAGACAATGGATGTGAGTCAACAGTGGGCAGAAGTGAAGACTATACGAAAGCTGAGGACCTCTTGTACCCAAATTCAAGTGGGCATTATCTCTTATGAGAGGCCTGTGTAAAAATCATATAATGTGGTGGGATTGACTTTGGGGGGAATGGGTGGGTGGGGAGGGGGACAGAGGGGAGGAAAAAGGGGATGGATGTAATACAACAACAATAAAAATTTAAAAATATATATAATGTAAAGGGTTTCTGAGTTGAGGGAGATTGGGATCCATGCCCTCGCTGTGCGACCACCAGAGGTGTTGGACCAGACAGTATGATTATCCTGTACTCCTTAGCTGTCATTCTGCCCTTTGCACCTGACAATCTCCAGCACGCAACACTAAGGTAACAAGTCCTCAAATAAGACATGTCATGGTGGCTCTGCATCTGCCCGGACCGCCTTCCTCAGCAGACTAGGTAACTCCTGTTTATTTTTTCTTTTCTGGTTTTAAAATGGTAGTAACTTTTAATGACAAAAAATAAACACTAAATTAAAAAAATAAGGCTGAAAACTTCCCCAAATATTCCTTAACAGGAGGATGGATACACAGTGTTAAAGCCATACAAGGAATGATCCACAGCAACACAAAGTAAACACACTAAAACACATCAACCTAGATGAATCTCACAAATGGGTGGCCCCTAAAATGAGGGTATAGACAACTAAATAACACATTATTTAGGAGTATATGTATATATGCAGAAAAACTCCTATTTATTCTTCAAGTGTTAGTGTAAAAGTTCCAAGTCCCCATCTCTCCACAGGAGGCCCTTGTCCAGTGTCCCCCACAGAGCCTTGCACACCCTGGGGCAGCCCTTCACATGTCCCGCAAAGTTATTTGGTGATAGGTCTCCCCAACGTGGCTTATTTCTGTGTACTCATCAGGTGCTTGCGTCCAATGGACGTGTGATAAAATAAAACAAGGTATTACTATCCTTAAGCTATGTAATATTTATTCTTTTTCAAGAAGAAAACAACTGAAAGGCAGAAAGTGAAACAGGGGTAGATGCCAACAACAGAACTCCTCCCACCCACTCTGTTCAGCCTTCACCTTTGCCACACTGCGCTCTGATCACCTGCTGCGTGATATCTCATCTCCTACCCAGGAAGCCCCTGGAGGCAGGGCGTTCTGCCTTCTTCACCCTGCAATCCTGCGTATGCAGAGCCTGGTCCACAGCAGGCACCCACCGCCAGTCCATTGGATGCATGATGAAACCAGTGAAACCAGAGAACCAGAGATTACAAGCAGAGTGCTGCACATTGAGGAAAAGAGGGAAAATGAATCGAATTGTGTCCGAATGACAAACAAGAAAGCTGCAACCTGACAGGAACAGGGGTTAGTATCTTACCAGGTGGCCCATGCACATGCCTGGATTCCAGACTCCCAGGTTCAAGACCACAGAGAAGACTTGATTGGCTTGTTGGCTTATTCAGACCTCTGTCCCCTGGGCTCCAGTTTCTGTTGTCAACCATTTATGGACATTATTGTCTGTTACTCTTATTTTGGGGGCACCATTATTACCTAAATGGTAAAACTAGGTGCCTATTCCAGGCTCTCTAAAATTCCTTTGAGTAACTCATGTGTATAATTCCACTATCTCAAAAGCTCAGTCAAATGGAATATTCTGTAGGTAAACACTGAATGAACAATGACCATTACAAAACTTAAGAAAGATATTTTAAAATATACTTAATTTATGAATCAAATGGACAACTCATCAGGGAAAACCCGATTATAACAACACATTTTTCAGAATTATATTCATGTGATATGCGCAGCTCATTCACATTGTGAACCTAAAATGATCTGTTACTATTATTTCTATTGGTGCTACTACTATAAATACTTTTATTATCATGGTGTCCATTTATAGTTAAAAATTGTGTGGGCCAAAATATTCTGATGTGAATCAAGTTTGAACTGTAAAATATGAACATGTGGGAGAATTTGCTTGAAATGGGACAAGCATTAATAACCTCTCCTAAGAGAGGAAGAGTAGATAAAGCAAACTGCTATGGGTTGGCCTCTCTAACCGGAAGAATGGTAGTTTCTCTTTGGCAATCCTAACTTTTCTCCAACCTCACACTGCCCTAACCCCTCTGAATGCACTTGTGGAAAGCAAGCTAATTCGTCCTTTGCTTTAACAAGTTGAGGCCTAGTTCTTAAATTTATCTGGCTCAGAGACTGATTCAGCATTGCCAGGTTGCATTAAAAACTACTTTTTATATTACCAGTATTCCTAGAAAATTGTGCATAATTTGATGTTCTAGTGCTATGGCCTCAGGCAAATCACCGAATCTCTCTGGGGTTTAACGTCTCATTCTGCGATCTGATTATATGGCAGGGTTCAGTACAACTTTGAAATTCCTAAACCTGGATCTGATCTGAACCACAGAGAGAGAGGTATGTGGTTTTAAGCTAATCTAATATACAGAAAAGTCCAGATTTACGAAAAATCAACGAGTGTGTTGGTGAAAGAGGTTTCAAATGTGTAACACACATACAAATACTCTGAGCACCTTGTTCAGTAAAAGGCAGATTCTGACTGAGCAGCTCGGGGGTGAGGTTAAGATTCTGCATATAACCAGCTGCTGGGGGTGCCCAGGTGGGTGGTGCATGGACCACCACATTTTGAGCGGTAAGAGTATTGCCTGCTTGCCATGCTAACGCATCCTTCTGAACAACACTGCCAAGGGAACATCCTTGCACGTGATCTGCCTGGCTTTGCACCTGTGACATTGCTGTGCTGGCCACAGCCGTCTGCACCAGTGACCAGCACCTGATTCCAGAGTAGCAGTCTGCAGGCCGGCCAGCCACCTATGGGATCCACAGGGAAGAGTACTGAATACACCCAACCACTTCCTCTCTCTTGGGAGGTTTGAATGGGACACAAGAATTGTGCCCAGATGCCAAAATGTGTGAGGAGACACCCAACAGAGAGCACAAGCAATGGCCAGAGCATGAATAGGAGCACAGAGCAGCTGAGGCACTGCCACAGGGAAGTCGGAGTTGAAAGGAAGTGATTCTGACACTGAGGGGACAGATGACAGGGCTGATAGACTATGCTGCACAGTGAATGCCTTTTTGCTCTTCCAGAAGCCTGGCTCCAGGGCACTGTATTCGACTTCCCCTGTAAGCCCTGACTAAGCCCCAGGAGTGCAGGCACTTCCAGCGTTCTTCTGCACCTTGTGACCCTCAAGGCAATGGTTTCCTTTGAGGCAATCCTTTACTTCCCCAGGATTTTGCTGGAGGAAATACCCTTGAGCCATTTTAAATGTAATGTAGTTTATGCCCAAGTGTCTCACACAGACAGTAAGGTACCAACTCATCATCCTGCCAGAGCCAGGTGACCAAGTCCCCTGAAGAGCAATGACAAAGAGGGGAGGCAACAGCGGGGTAGTTTCAGGGGCTGCCATACAGCGTCACAGATGGGGAAGCAGGGTGCAGGGGTCGTTAAACAGTATAGCGTGTGTGATCAATTGTAGTAAAATAAACAACATACCACAAAAGTATTGTATTTTAAAATAACTTTATTCTTATATGTAAATACATATAGTCATTATTTTTAAAATTGTTCAAAAGAGTCTCCATTTGCTGCAATAATAGACTCAATTAAGAATCTTGAGCATGCTTTCGTTAACTTTTCTTTATCCATGGACATCATCATGTTTTCAGTCTTAGCTTTAACAGCCTCTTTATTGGAATGAAGTTGTTTATTAACTTCTCTCTCACAAATGCTCCATACATAATCGTCTAAAGGATTTGCATCTGGTGAACTAGGCAGCCAGATTTTGACCAGAATTCAGGAACACTGACACTGAGAAATTCTTGCACCTTTTTGATGTTATGTGCTGGTGCACCATCTTGTTGGAAGATAAAATGACGTCCATTTGTGACTTGCTTCATCCATGGTACAACTACTTCTCTCAAAACATCAAGGTAAACATCAGCAGTCACCTCCAAGCCTTGTGGAAAAAAATATGGGGTCATGATATCTCCTTCATTGCTGACAACACCTAACACCATCACTGTAGCAGGAAGTTTCATTTCTATGACAACTGGGACTTCATTAAGATTCTCACAGAGCCACCTGCTGTGTCTTCTGTTGACTATTTGGTCCTGCGGAAACTTCTTTGCATTGGAAAAGAAAATCAGGGTTTTTGCCTTTGGGATTTTTCAGTTTTCTTAGCAGTGTCCTTGCTTTTTCTAAGCACCTTTCCTTTGTCTGCTGTGTCGTAAACTGGCCTCTTCTAAAAACATCTGATCTGTATCTGATACCTTCAGCAATAATCTTGCAAACCGTTGCATGTGACATCTGCAGTTCTCTTGCTACGGAGCCCGTTGACTTTCCTGGATCTTCATTGATGATCTCCTGGATTCTGTGTACAATACCTGGACTTGTACAATCCTTACATACCTTATGCATTTTCTTTCTTGGTGCTGCAACATCAGGATCAGCATCATACACCTTCTTCACATTATCAACTGTATGTAAAGGGGTGTTACTGAAGTCTGCAATTTCCTTAGCAGTTGGCCCTGCACGCAGTCCAGAAATTATGGTTGCTCTAACATCGTATTCCTTCAACATGATAGTTACTCTCAGAATTTAATACTTTATATCTGAAACAATTATGTTAAATTATAACCTTAGAAACATAGTTTTTCAAAATTAATTAAGAAGTACGTGAAATAAGGAGAAACATAGTTATTGCCAATTGATTGTGTGCACCCTGTAGATATTTATTTTATCACAATTTTGGAGCCTAGAAGGTTTCAGATCAAGGTGCAGGGAGGGTGGGTTTGAGGCCTCTCTTCTTGGCCCGTCAATGGCTGCCTTCTTGCTGTGTCTTCACATAATGTTTCCTCTGTACCCAGGTGTGTCCTAATCTCTGGTAAGGACACCAGTCATATTGGATTAGGGGCTGCACTAATGACCTCATTTTAGCTTACCCACCTTTTAAAAGAACCTGTCTCTGAATATAGTCACATTCTGAGGTACAGGGGTTAGGACATCAACATACAAATGGGTTGGTGGGGGGAGGAGGACACATAATTTAGCTTGTAATAGATGGGGATCTTCCAAACTATTGTCATGATCTTTGAAATGGCTGCTAGGCTGGTAAGCATGGGCTAGGTGGTGCAAAACTGCATGTTCTCCAGAGCTGCTCATGGAAGCTTTGTGAGTGCTGCAATACTATCAGCTAGATATCGTCGCACTTGGCTGTAGAGTTGTAGCTGCTAGTTAACAGATTGAAGTTGGAGGCTGGCAAACTACTTCGTGATTTTATAGCTGCTTCTGTCTTGTTCAACACATTCTGGACAAGCTGAATGAACGCAGAAGGCATGCTTTTGAAATCTGTGGCAGACGCAAGGCTGAGAGGAACGATGAATTGAACAGCTCATTTAGTCACTATAACTCAAACGTTCTCAGTAAGTGACAGAATCAAAACGTAAATGATCATGGCTGGCTAGAATAATAGGCCAAAACCAACAAAATGAAGCATAGCAGAACATAGTAGTGTTTTCCCTGTAGTGAGATTAGTTATTCTTAAACTGTAGTGAGCACAGGAACCAGCTGGGGGTCTTGTGAACAGGCAGGTTTTGACTCAGTAGGTCTGGAGTGGGGCTTGAGATCCTGTGTTTCTAGCAAGTTCCTAGGTGAGCATGACGCTGCCGGGTCCACTCACTGCTATCTGAATATCGAGTGCAAAGCCCTGCAGTGATTAGTTAACCACGAGTTCACATTACCACAATCTGACTCTGCACAGAGACGGCAGCATGGAAGCCTGAGCTAAGTAGTACTTCAGCCCACTACCCTTCTCTCAGCCCCACCTGCTGGGTTGCATTTAGCATAGGGAGCCACTTTTCGTTTTTAATTTTACTGAATTTACTTGGGTGACATTAGTTAACAAAATCACACAGGTTTTAAGTGTGCAATTCTATAATATACCATCCATGTATCATATTGCATGTTCACCACCCAAAGGGAAAGCATGTATTTTTTTGTTTTCATTTTCCTAGTCAGTGGACATGGTTATTTGGAAGCTGAGCAGTTTCCCCACAACCCAAATGGTTTCTGATACAAGCTGTGTGACCTCTCTCAGACCACAAGGCCCCATCGCTACATCTGGAAAGATGAACACCGGTTCATTCTGGAATATAATCTGGCATTTGGTTTTGGCTACAGGTCAGGTGCTCTGGAATGCCTGCTTGTGCACTTGGCCTTCGTGGACCGTTTCCAGGTAGAGCTCATCCCCACCAATCCAACGAGTCCCGCCTCCCTTATTATCCTTCCCCCCTTTGGATACAAGTGAGTCTGTCGTCTCGGATGTTCAAGCTCTATGCTGCATCTTTTGTTATCGACTGTGCTATCTTCATCAAATTTTTCTCCAAATTTAAATTGAACCAGGTAGTTCCTTAGGCTCTTGAATGTGTGGATGGTAAAAGAATCCTCATTTTGCTCAATCTCTTCCTTTGGCTTTAGCAACTTGGCAATCTCATGAGTGGCGAAGTCAGCACCCCAGGCCAGCAAGTAGCCTTGAAGTAGTTGCTGCTGAGGTCAGCAGGCGTGGTGGGTGGGGTGGGGGACGACACACATGGGTCAAAGGGGAATTATGTTTTAAGTGACCTTTAGCATAGAACGTGACCAAGAGAACAATTAATACTGAGAACTATAATCTATATGTGGATACTAGTTCAGCCTTCAGGGAGGAATAGTAAGTGTAGGAAAGGAAATGGATAGCTAGGCTTAGATATTTAAAGGGCTAACGTGGGACAGAGATTAGCTCCAAACCATTAAAAAACAAACAAAAACAAAACACAACACAGCAACCCCCCCCTAGCTCATTGTAGGGATCTGGAAGGCAGGCTCTGAGGCTGTACAGACCTAAGCTGAAATTTCAACTCCTCTACTTTCTCTGTGGCTTCCAGGAAATTGGCAAATTTCTTAACATGTCAGTGTCCTGTTCAGTAAAATAGAAATACTAACAGGAGCTATTTGTATTAGTTAATGTAGCTGCTAAAGTTATACCTTATAAGTAGTTACATGTACTAGTTAATTAATTGCTATAACATACATTGTATTAGTGGCTAATACATTGTATTAGTTAGACGTTTATGTCTCACTTTGTATTGAGAGCAAATTGGTGCTCTCAATTAGCAGGCAGTTTTGGTCTAAGCCACATCTCTGACCAGGCTCCTTCCTGGCGGCTCTACCATCTTCACCAGGGGCCCTCTGAGGTCTCCGTGGACAGGGAAAGAGAATGTGAGATCATACGCAACAGGATGAACAGGTCGTCATGGGCCAGCTCTGAAATGTCACACATCACTCCTGCCTATGTGCCACTGGCCAGACCTCAGGCACACAGCCACACTGAACATTCTGGAAACCCAGCAACATGATCCAGCTGCATGCCCAGGAGGTAAGAGGCAAGACTAAGATGGGCAGCTGGGCAATATTGCCTCTATACCATCTACAATAAGAGAACTTGGACGGGTGTCAATCTAGCACTTGATTTTAAATAAGAGTTGCTATTAAACTTTTCTCATTATGGTTTACCAACAAAGTCAGAAGTCTTAAAAGGAATTTCTTGTATTTTCCCACAAATATTCAATATTCAAGGTCTACAGCTTGTAAACCTATCAGTTATACATGTTCCTCTCACCTAACCAGTGAATGCTTGCAAAACACAGGTCTATTTTCCCAAAAGTATGGTAATACAATCTATTGAGGGCCAATTTCTAAGTGGTGGAACAACTTCAATGAAAAAGCAAAGGAACCAATGCAATACAATTGCAATATATGTGAAAATACTAAGAGTTAAAAGTCAGAGAAAAAATATTGATACCAGATGTAAATCATGTCAACACACACCAGAGTAAAGTTTTAGTCCGGTGAGGCATGTGAAATAACCTGGAAATAATGCTAAAAACAGCATAATAGGAACTGGCTATCAGGTCGTGTATAAACATATAAAATTTCATACTTATATATCACTGAGTCTTGTTGGGGTCAAAGTTTTAAAAATACTTCATTGGTTCATTGTAGAACTAGGCATAAAGTCCAACTTAATCAGCCTTAGATCTTGGTTTCTTATTTTTCTACAGACTATGCTCTAACATTGCTTGTGTTTTTTGCTGTAATCATGACATAAGTAGTATAAATGATCTTAATTCCAAGTAAAGTTTTGCCAAAATTCTAATGAAACAAAATTTACCCCATATGCAAGTTTTAGGAAATACAGGCTTTAGAAGAATGTTAAACTTGGCTTCTTCTTAAGAGAAGGATCTTACAGATGTTCAAGGGATCATTTAAAAGGTCAATCAGACACAACAAAGCAAGAAAACTACAGGGCAATATCACTAATTAACATAGATGCTAAAATCCTCAACGAAATATTGGTAAACCAGATCCAGCAATACATTAAAAAGATCATACACATGATCAAGTGGGATTCATCACAGGGACACAAGGATGGTAAAATATTTGCAAATCAATAAATGTAATACACTATATAAACAAAATGAAGGATAAAAATAATATGATCATACCAAGAGATGCAAAAAGAGCATTTGATGAAGTACAGCGCCCATTTATGATGAAAACGCTCAGCAATGTGGGAAGAGAGGGAGCATACCCCAACATAATGAAGGCCATATATGAGAAACCTGCAGCCAACAACATACTCAATGGGCACAAACTAAAAGCTTCCCCACTAAGACAAGGGTGTCCACGTTCACCACTTTTATTCAATACAGTATTAGAAGTTCTAGCCACAGTGATGAGACAAGATAAAGGAATCAAAAGCATCCAAACTGGAAAGGAGGAAGTAAAACTGTTATTATTTGACATGATAGAGTACACACTGAAAAACGTACGTTCACCAAAAAACTACTCATCCTAATAAGTGAATTTGGCAAAATAGCGAAATACAAAGTCAATATTCAGAAATCAAAGGCATTTCTGTGCATTAACAATGAAATATGAGAGATAGAAACTAGGAAAAGATCCCATTTACTATAGCAACAAGCAAAATAAAGTACCTAGGAATAAATGTAACCAAGGAGCTAAAAGACCTGTACTTGGAAAACTACAGAAACTGAATTAAGAAATTAAGGAAGATACAAATACATGGAAACATATAATATGTTCAAGGATTTCATAGATCTAGAGTATTTCAAATGAAACCAAAAATGATCCTGAATAGCCTCTGCAATCTTGAGAAAGAACATAGAAGGAATCACAATAACTGATATCAAACTACATTACAAGGCATATAGATCAATGGAACAGAATACAGAGCCTAGAAATAAACCCAGTTCTCTGTGGTCAATTAATATTTGACAAAGAGGGAAGGAGCATAAAATGGAGTGAAAATAACCTCTTAAACTAGTGATGTTGGGAGAACTGGACAGGGACATGCAAGAAAATAAAACTAGACAACCAACTTACACCATACACCAGAATAAACTCAAGATGGATAAAAGACTTAAACATAAGTCCTAGAGGAAAACATAGGCAGTAAAATTTCAGATGGCCCATGCAGCAATATTTTCAGGTATTTCTCCTAGGGCAAGGGAAATAAAGAAAAAAATAAACAAATGGGACTACATCAAATTGAAAAATTTCTGCTTAGCTAAAGAAAACAGCAGCAAAATTAAAAGGGAACCAACCATATGGGAAAACATATTTACCAACGATACGTTGGACAAAGGTTTGATTCTCCAAAATACATAAAGAACTGATACAACTCAATGCCAGGAAGACAGACAATCCAATTAAAAAATGGGCAAAGGACCTGAATAGACTTCTCCAAGGAGGACAGAGGGCCCAGAGGTATATGAATGAATGCTCAACATCACTAGCCATCAGAGATGCAAATTAAAACCACAATGAGATACCACCTCACACCTCTCAGAATGGCCATCACCAACAAATCAACAAACAAGTACTGGTGAGGAGGTGGAGAAAAGGGAACCCTAGTGCACTGCTGGAGGAAATTCAGACTGATGCTGCTACTATGGAATTTCCTCAAAAAACAAAAAATGGAGCTGCCTTTTGATCCAGTGATCCTACTGCTGGCATTATACCCAAAGAATCCTGAAATACCAGTTCATAAGAACCTATGTATCTCTATGTTCATAGCAGTGCTATTTATAATACCCAAGTGCTGGAAACAGCCTAAATGCCCATCCGTGGATGAATGGATTGAAAAACTGTGGTGTATTTACCCAATGGAATACTACACAGCAGAAAGTAAGAACTTCCTACCTTTCGTTGACAGCATAGATGAAATTGGAGACTATTTTGCTTAATGAAATGAGCCAGGTGGTGAAAGACAAATAAATACCTAAGGTCTCACCTAATACAGGAACCTAATGAACAAAACAAACAAACAAGCAAAACAGAACCAGAGGTGTGGAAACAAGGAACAGACTAACAATGGCCAGGGAGGAGTGGGGAGGAGCAGAAAGGGGAAAGAAGGGGAAGGGTCTAGTTAAGGAACTAGTATAAATGACCCATGGACATGGACAACAGGGTGGGGATTGACTGTGGGAGTTGGAGGCGGGCAGTGGAGAGCAACGGGTGGGAAATTGGGACAACTGTCACAGAACAGTAAAAAAAGAAAAAAAAAGGTCAGTCATAGTAAAGGTAAAATGCTATCAAATGGGTAACTTTTATGTGTAAAATATGCTTCAGTAAAGTTGCTTAAAAAAAGTAAATAAATGGAGAATTTCCAGTACCTTCTCCTTTTACTATTTATCACCCAAGACCCATGTTGAAGGCAGAGTGTCACAAACTTCGGTGCTTAACGGGATGAGACAAGGCAAAGTACACGTATGCCCCCCAAATCCAAACTGGACAGCCCACGGTTGGCTCCAGGGCATTACCATATAGGTGGTTATACCTAGTGATTCCAGGATCTTTTAATTTTTCATAAGAAGTGGAAATGAATTAAAACATTGTCAACGTTGTTCGAGTCCCAATCAGGGCACATGCCTGGGTTGCAAGCTTGGTCTCCAGCCAGGTCCCCAGCTGGAAGCACACAAAAGAAAACCATACATTGATGCTTCTTTCCCTCTCTTCCCCTCTAAAAATAATTTTTAAAATCTTAAAAATAAATACATAAACAAAAAAATAACAACAAAAAAAATACCCAAACATTGTCAAAACTGTGTGAGTCACGGAACATGCATTTATAGATCAAATCCACCCAAAGCCATCATTTTGCAAACTGAGCTGAAGGATACCTTGGATACACTGTCTTCATTCTTTTGTACATAAGCTACGCTTCAAGGTGCAAAGTTAAGGCATATATTAAAAATAACCCCAATCACCATGGCTCAGTTGGTTGAGTATTGTCCTGCAAAGTGAAGAGCACTGGTTAGATTCCTGAAATAAACTTTGGTCCTGGCCAGGTGGCTCAGTTGGCTGGAGCATTGTCTCATACACCAAAAGGTTGCAGGTTTGATCCCCAGTTGAGGCACGTATAGGAGGAAACAGACAGATGTTTATTTCTCTAAAATCAATAAACATATCCTCGGGTGAAAAAATTTTAAAATAGTAATAAATTAACTTGGAAAAAGAACACCTTAGTACCTTGATGGGTCAAGGACAGCTTTTGTAACAAAAAGGCTAAGCTTTCTTTATGAGTCAAATACCACAGGAAATTAACAACTATTTCAAAGAAAGTGATATAGCAAAACCTAAATCTGAAGTGAGGCCTTGGAACCCAAAAGCTGACACTCCAAAGTAATCAAGAAACAAGAAAGCTCTACTACCTAGCAGGTAGCCTGTACTGCGCAGCCGCCAGCTTCAGAGCTGACCACTAAAGACACTAGCTTTCGAAGTCAAGAGACTGAACAAAGTTATTCTTATAATAAAATAATTTTAATTATTTGAAATAATATTAGACATCTGATCAATAAGATCATACACAAATATGAGAATATGCTGCACTTTACAAAAAAATAAAGCTAAGCGTTTAAATATACAAAAACAACTTTACGTATAGATCTCTTCGTAAAGTACTCTTAACATACACATAATTTATAACATTTTCCATAATAACTTCCTGAAACAAAAAGTGTGGCCAATTTAAAACGTACTAGAGTATAGAATATGGCCATAACAGTCCCAGTGGAAGAACAGGATGAAGAGTAATATATTTGAGGTGTTTTTCTAAGAAGCACAGCTTTTCCATTTTTTAAAATCTTTCTTGGAGAACTTATTCTTTATGTGACTGTAACTATAGCTATTGTTTGTCACCAGCTATATACCACATAAGTGGAATTTTAAAAAAATCAGCTTCCTCCTCAGATGAATATATATAACATGCTTCTCACAATACATTTAGAGCCAAGAGTCAAGAGATGCACTTTTGAATACAGAATCCAAAATGAATTCCCTATTGTTAAAAAATTTTTAGTCATCAATTAGGATTTATTTTTAATGCAACAAGATGCTTAAAATATAGGGTAACTAAAAGATTTTACAAAACTATCCTTGAGATTTAAAACAATACACAAAACAAAAAGAACTTTGTTTTGAAATACTATAATTTGAATATGTTTAGTAACATTTTCCTTTTTGGATGGGCTGCGATTATTTTCTCTCAACAAAACATGTACAGTTGCTTTGGCATCCCAGTTCCACCACTGCCCCCTTAGGCATATGTGGCACATTTCCCATTTTATGATTCCTTTTCCATTTTCCCCTCTTCGGTTTGAATGCAACACCCCATCATTCCTTCTAATGCTTTCCATCTTTTCTATTTTTCAATGAGGTATATCTGCAACTCCAATTTTCAGGTTTCCCTAACACGGATGTCCCCTCATTTGGTATCAGATGCAGAATATGGTGACACGAACCAGAAAACAGCAACCTCAGGCACAAACTATCCCTATTTGTCCCCGTTTTGACAAGCACTGGGACTCACCTCAAGAAAGTCAGCACAGACCCTAACACTGTGGCTTATCACTTTCAACTATAAAAGGCAACTGTCATAATTAGCTAAGCAACTTCTGACTTCAGCCCAGAAAACCTAACACTTTAAGACAGGTTCATTGCAGGCTAAAATAGAATTTCTTTGGTAAGCAGTAACTGACTCTTCCTTTCTCTCCCCAGCATCTTAATCCAGGCTATGTTAGGGAAAGACACCTTACCTAATATATTTGTCAAACACCTACAGTTTGACAAATGAAGCAGGTAGTAATAAACAGGGCCTTATCTTGCCATGATAAATACATAACTAGGTGTATGACCACTTTTGTGTAGTCAGAAGACAAAGTTGAATTCTGGTCATTAAGAACTCCATGGGATGTATAGGTAAGATTTAATTAAAGTCTGTAACTGTAAACAATGGTCTTCCCTACTGGTGATGTTTCCCCAGAAACTGAGTTTCAGGAGAGTGCAAGATCGCTCTTTGCCTTCTCTGGCAGTCAACAGCAGGATCTGGATGGAGAGTGGCACAGTCACTTCAGAAGGGCAAGGTACAACGCTCGAGAATACTTCATCTCCCTTTCTTGTTCCATACAGAATATCAAGTCCCTGAGGCAGATTCTCGTGATTCTTGGACGAAGCAAATGCTTGGTGGCTGTCAGGCTGGGTGTCCCAGAAGCAAGAGAGTTGTCTTTTAAGCCCTAACAGAAGAAAGGAAGAAACACGTTTAAAATAAACAATCTTTCATAGAGGGAAACATGTCAATTCATCAAGTAAAAGCCTCTGGCCGCAGGGTTAGTGCTGGAGATAATATAATGATGCGAGTTCAACCCCATCTTCCGGGAGCCTGGGGAGTGCCCCGCTGTCAGCACACCTAGTTCACGACCTCATCCATTTTGGCCCACCAGGACATGGCCACAGCCTCTGAACTGATTTCCCTACTGCCAGATCCTATTTCATTCCATTCTTCGCTGTGTGCTGCAGGTCAGACTTCCCTCTTCAAGAGTGTTAGGCAAAACTTTCGGGAGTAGTGGTTACGGTCCACTATTTTTCTTGTGGGGATGATTTCATAGGTGTGTATGTATGTAAAAACCTACTAGACTGTACACTTATAATATGTTCAGTCTTTAGTGCGTAGAAAATAAAAATAAATATAGTTCTGATCCCCCCACTCTGTGTTTCAAAAATCTTCCCGTTTCATTATGATCTTTTTATAACCATCAAATTACTATTATTCCCTCTATATTTTTTGTTGTTATTTTTATGGAAAGGAGGAAAAGTCCTTCTTCATGGTCTCCTAAACACTATGGTCCAAACAAGTCAACTTCTATGGCCCTCCATTGTACAACGTAGCTACCTGAGCCCTAGTTAAATGCCTTCCACATGTAATCTCTTTTCTTTCACATAAAATTGCAGTAAGTTATATGGGTGACGTCCCATTTATAGAGTAAGGAAACTAAGCTTACATACATTACGCACCTATTCAAGATTGTGTAGCCACACTGGGCTGGAACTCAAATTCTAATTTGATGTAAAGAGTGCTCTTAGTTACTGTGCTATATTACCTATCACATCACGTACAAACTCATCGCTGGCTTTCCTCCAGCTTTACTTCCCACTGCTGCTTTACACAGCATTTTTAACTCTAGCCACAAGGCAAAGATTGGTGAAAGGTGACTCCAGGCCAATCTACTCAGCTTTTAAGACCCACTTGAAATGGGTCTACTTACCCTCCTTCCTGCAAGGAATTCTCACTGTGATAATTACCTTACACAGTATTACAGTATATGCTACACCACCCTGCACCCACTAGACATAAGTCTTCTGAGGACTGGGACTATCATTTCTATGACCTCTAGGATTTAGTAGAGTACACAGATGAATGTAGATTAGCAGCAACATTTCCTGGATTGAATGCAGTGGTTTAAAACAGAACCAATATGAGTTCTAACTGTTCTTTAGTAGAGGATTGGATAAAGATGTGGTACATAGATACAATGGAATACTACTCAGCCATAAGAAAAAATGACATATTGCCATTATGGCAACATGGATGGATCCTGAGACTATCATGATAAGCAAAATAAGTCAGAGAGAAGTCAAGAACCATATGATTTTACTCATATGTGGGATATAAAACTGAAAGCAACAAACAAATAAATCTCACAGACACAGACACAGTATGGTGGTTACCAGAAGAAAGGGAAGTGGAGGGGGTAGTAAAGGGTAAAGAGGGTCAAAATATATGGTGATGGAAAAGGATTCAACTTTGGGTAGTGGGCACACAATGCAATATACAGATAATGTATTATAGAACTGTACACTTGAAACCTATATAATTATATTAACCAATGTCACCCCAATAAATGTAGTAAAAAATTGAATGACACAATACACATGTATGACAAGTTTTAAAATACCAATATGTCTATATAGCACTATTTTAAATATAAGATTGAAGAAACAGAATACACAGAATTCCTAGACAAGGTATAATTGTGTAAAAACAAAACCTGAGTGTGTCATGTGTGTGTGCGTGTCTCTCTCTCTCTCTCTCCACACTTGGTTTTTAAAACATGTTGATAATAGGGTTGGGAACCTTCCTTTCTCCACCTGAAAGACTTATGCAAGAAAAGATTAACCTAACATACGATGCAAACCTTCTGATTCTGTTACTATACCTTTATAACCATCAACTTATAATTATTCCCTCTACATTTTGTTTCTCTGCACAGAGGGGAGGGAATTCTTTTTTATGATCTCCAAAACACTATGGTAAAAAAAGTCAATGTAATTTCAACTTAATTCATGCATGTTCACAGAATGACTGGGGCACTTTATCTAATTGGCAAATAAAATTTCCTTAAAAGACACTATTCAGTTAGGGGGGCATATGATATCTCCATCACATTTCTATGCTTTTTAGGTTAAATTTCTTCAAAAGTAGCCATGAAACAAATTTTGAAGGGTCCACATTTTAAAAAAGGACAAAAAGATGACCTTCAGATGCACTACTGACTGGCTGCTAATCATGGAGCCCTCTACAGTATAAAGCAATATCTCATCTCTTTCGCATGGTTCTCCGTAATGAATGTGATTTTATAAATATGTGTCAGCCCCTGTAACTTCACCTAAGAGTGGAAGTCAAGCACTAGTATGTCACTCTTCCCTGCTAACATAACTACTTGGAGGCCGTGTAACTCAGATGTAATTTTACTTATTATAAATTCTCACCATTAAAATATTTTCATAAGATTTTTGCAGAATGGGCCTATCAGCTTTGCATTAAGAAGTACATATTAGGAAGAAAGTTAATAAAGTATGTTATGCGCAGTGAGTGGCAATTTTGTTGTATATAGGAGTTATTGTTTAAAATTATAGTACATTTAGCCCTGGCTGGTGCACAGTGGATAAGGCGCTGGTCTGCAAATCCTAAGGTCACTGGTTTGATTCCCAGCCAGGGCACATAACCAGGTTACAAGCCAGGCCAGCAACCATACATTGATGTTTCTCTCCCTCTCTGCCTCTCTCCCTTCCTTCTCTCTGTAAATAATAAATAAAATCTTAAAAAAAAATTATAGTACATTTAAGTAGAAGCACTTTCCTTAGCCAAAAATTGGATATATTATGCTCAAGATGAGTCTGTATTTTCACAAATATTTTCTACCAAGAGTTTGCCTAAAATGTTTAATGTTTTATGTAAATTTTGAAATTGAACAGTTAAATAAATACCTTACCTCTCGGCAATTCTACTTTTGAGTAAATACCCAGAAAATGCACATGAGGCCTGTCCTGAAAGTATCAAGCCAATGTCAATATAATGCAGTTTGTATGGCCGATACTTTTGGGACAGACCTTGTACATTCACTCAAAAACATGCACTATGTTTCATAACAACACTAAACCATAAACAATCCAAATGCCTACTAAGAGTAGAATAGATAAATTATGGAATATTCATGCAAATGGAACATTACATAGCAATAACAAAGTGAGTCACATGGATGAGTATCACAAAAACATTAAATGAAAGGATGCAGACACAAAGGAATATGTATAGTTTGATTCCATTTCTATCTAGTTCAAAACAGGTATAGCTACAGAAATCAGGATAATGATTCTCCTTGAGGGAGAAGGGCAGTGATTAGAAGGAGATAGGAAAGGTTTTCTGGTGATGTTCTCTTTCTTGATTGGAGTATTGCATGCATCAGTATGTTTGTGCTGTGAAAATTCGGTAAGCCTATGATTTGTGTACTTTTCTGCATCCATGTTACGTACTTCAATTAAAAAAATAAAGCACTACAAATCCCCACAAAAAGCCTTGGCTAGGTAGGAAATAAAAAAGGGAGCAAAGAGGGAAAAAGAGACAAGAAAACAAAGCAAAAGTGGTAAACAGAAAAAATTTACAGAGACTTAATGATCTGGGTAAGGAACAAAGGGGTCACAGTTCATGCTTGTCATGTGACAGGCCTGAAGGATCCAGGGGACAGAGCCATATTACAGCTGCCAGCACAGGGTTGAAAAGGAGGTCATTCCAACAGGATGCAGCAGAAGGCCTGAAGCAATGTTATAAATGAAACCAACCCCAAGGGACATTCAGTAACCCCACAGAAATGTCTTTCATAATTCACAACTTTACAAAGGAGATAGCATTTTCTTCCTGCAAATAGTGACTTACTTAGAAAGTCAACCTTTCTTCAACCTGGATAAATGCACACTACTTTATTCCTGTGCTTATAATTCGGGAAAGTCCACAGTCTGACTTGTCATTTTCATTATGATCTAGCAGACTAATCAGCTACCTCTCAATTGGCCATGGTGAGATGGCAGAGCATGCACAGATAACGTAAAGCCGTCAGAACTCAAACCTACCATTTCATCATCAGTTTTAACTTTCACCCCACCAAGCAGTTTCCCTAAAGCTACTTAGAACTGATCTCTGATCATACTATACTGTCAATGCCACAGAACACTAATGTGGTTAAGAGACCAGAATTTGTAAGAATCAAAAAGTAAAAAAATAAGACTTGCATGACAAAGTACTACCCATTTCTGAAATAGAGGGTTTTCATAATCGACTTTCTACATGCCAATATTCCTTAATCTGGATTCTTCACCTGGATGAAAAGACAGTAAAATGTAAGATGCAAGTTCAGTAAAGATGAAGAGAAATAATTCTCTTATCAAGTGCAAAACAGATGTTCTTGGAAGCGTAATCACACCTAGATGTTAACATACCCTAACACACTGCCAGGTCAATTAAATATGCCTTCATTAGTATGTTCAATTATATCACTAAACAAAGTTTCTTATTATGTAACAAAACATTTGAGGTATTCTTTTGTTCTAATAAGAAAAAAATATGGAACACTGTCAGTCCCCAATTTCAAAGAAATAACACTATTTTAAGAATGACTCTAAGTAATTAAAAATAACCACTTATTCAAAATTTTATTCCCTTAACTTAATAGAGGAGGTCCTGTGAGGTTAAATCTTTAGAGCTCTTTTCCATGTTTTTTTATGTTACTGCTATACTAACTGAGGAGCAGAAGTCACCCCTGCCTGGGCAGAAGCTTTAATGAATTCTGCTGAGGTTCTTAGCAACTTCCTGCAGGCCTACTTCTAAAAGCTGCCATCCAAGGTGACTTAGCTTCATGCTAGTCCATGTGTCAATTCAATGCAAAACTTATCCTGGTTATTGGGCATCTACTATGGGCAAGGAACTGCTTTAGGCTGCAGCGTAATGCACACAGACGGGCTAGAGAGTGGTAAACATTAGCTGTCTCATCCATTAGCAACTCACGCAAATTATGAACTTCTCTGTATCTGTTTCTCAATCGGCAAAATACAGATAGTAATGGTGGTTATCTCACAGGGTTGGCTTGAAAATTAAATGAAAACAATGCCTGGCATGCAGTAGATATACTCTATAAATGCTGGCCCTTACTATAATAAATTAATTCCTTAGTCAATTGGAAGACATGGAAGGCTTATACACAGGAAACAAGGTAATCCTAGTTCCAGGCCTTTCCTTCCACTCCCTAGTTAAAAATAATTAAACTTTCCTGCCCATGTTCTATTTTCCTAAGTCCTAGCTAACTTAAAGAACCAATTTGTCCCGCCACAGTTGCCTTGCCTGTGCCAGTGAAAACTGTTGAATTCGGTGGAGCTTTGAATGCCTAAAGCTATACATAGGCTAATGGGCATTTCAGACATGTGGCAGGCAAATGAAGGATATATCCTGGGACAGGAAGTCTTCATAAGCTCCACCAATCAAACAGCGGAGGAGCTTGCTGCTTTATAGAATCAACCAAGTTTATCAAGACTGCCTCCAGAAGCTAATGACAATTGTTCATTCTATTCCCTGAGTCATAAGACTAAGAAAACAGAAATGTGCCCCTGAATCTTAATAGTTAACTAGAAACAAAAATTGTAATTTTAAATAAAGGACGGCAAAGCTTCATTACATTTCTCAGACTACAATCTAGTTTTACTCTAACCCCACGTTACCATGGCAGGTTTTAAGGGATGACTGAAGTCTTAAACTTGAAGGAGAAAACAAGAACTAGACATAGGAATAGGGGATGAAATGAATATATAGCTTTAGAAGAAAAATCAAACATATTCTAAGTCTTGGAAGCAAGGATAAATAAAAGGCACCCTGGTTTCCTGGCCTTGAATAAGAACACTGAAAATCTATATTCAAAAGACCTGAGCTTCTTCTAGGGCTTCAGGGCAGACACAGCAGGAAATACTGAGCTTCGAGTCTGACTGCCCTCTGCTGGTCAACAAGCAGAACTTTAGAAGCAACAGAATTGCCCTTAACACCTTTCCTTTTATTCTTCACAACACTGACAACCCTGCGCGGTAACTCCTGCCCTAGAATTTTGTCGCTTATAAATTTGTTTCTACGGTTTTTTATAAAATTAATATGTCAATTCTACAGTTTTTTATAAAATTAATATGTCAAAATAGTCTATGAGACATATAGTCATGGGCTTTGAGTTCCTAACTAGTTGTGTAATTAAGAGAGCTTGAATCAAGACCATACAGGTTGTCTGTTAATGACGACCTCCCATCTTTATCCAAAAGAATGCTTTCTTAAATTCCAGACCTCAATGTTCAATCTCCTAGTGAAGTCTCCAATTGAATGTATCAGAAATTCAACATGTTTCAAATCATATTCCTCCCCTTTCTCCTTTTCCTGTTTAAAGGAATGCTAACACTAGTATAACCTCCAATGCCCAAACCAGAAAACCAAGTGTCACTGTGCCCCTTTATTCCTCTACATTCATTCCATCCATCACTTATCAGTTCTACCTCCCTAGAACAATATCCAAATCATCAACTTCTTTCTACATTTCCACTTCCATTATCCTCTGCCTAGATTACTCCAACCTTTTAGGAAACCTCCCTATTACCAGTTTTAACATTGCTCACGCCCCAATGACAGTATTTCTGAAGTAATACATCATCTGAACAGTATGTTTTCCTGCTTAAAATACTCCAATGGCTAAAAATCTCCTACAGGACTGAGCCCAAGAGCCCAAGTATGATATACAGTCATCCATGAGCATGTCAAAGTTTCTCCCCAGCGTCATCCCTCTCTCATTCCTTTTTGCCTGTGTCAAACTGTTCATCATGCCACAAAGTATTTGCTTCTTCTTTGCTCCCATCAGTAATTCTCTTCTAGAACTCCATCTCCAATCTTTTCTATCCTTGTATCCTACCACCTAAGTTCTTTATGATGCCACAAGTAGCAGGTTTCCCCAATGTTACAGCTCCTGTGCATTTTACTACTATTCTGTACTTGACTCTACCATCACATGTATTTAGTGTAATGCAACCACCTCTACTTTTCTCACTTGGGAGAAGAGTAGGATTTTGTACCTCTGAATATTTTATACAGTGCTTGGCACTTAGTTGATATCCAATCAATGCTTGTAGTATGATCAAGTGTCTAGTGCCCAACGATATCACTTATGTGCATGAACAAACAGTGGAAATGAGCCATATTATGAGCTTTGGAGCACTTAAGACCCTTCTGAAATTCTTAGCTTTAAGTTAAATAATTCAGGAAGAAAATTCTAAAGATATTTCTATTTTGGTGGCTTGTTTCCAAGCATTACTCAGCCCTCTAACAACTATCCCACCTATCATCTCCATGAAGTTGCCACCACACAGCTTTACCCTGGAAGCTAAACTATGCCCAGTAAGGGAGATGGATCAAGTATCGTATGCCAATAATATGTGTGGGACATTTACTGGCATGGATAAGATGTACACATTATATCATTAAGTTAAAAAGGAGGTTATCAAAATATTACTATGAATTTTGTAAATATGTGATAGAATGTGGATAACTTTAATTTCCTTTTCTATGTTTTCTACAATAAACCTATTATCTTGATGAAAATAAATATTTTATTCACTTACTTTCAGAGAGAGGGGAAGGGAGAGAAAAAGAGAGGGAGAGAAACATCAATGTGTGGCTCCCTCTCACATGCCCCCAAACAGAAACCTGGCCCCCAGCCCAGGCATGTGCCCTGACTGGGACCTGAACCAGTGACCTTTTGGTTCGTAGGCCAGCACTCAATCCAGTGAGCAACCCCAGCCAGGGTGAAAATAAACATTTTAAATATAAACATTCATATTACAGAATTGGGGGGGGGGATGCTTAAATAAATCACCAGTCTGAGGAATCTAAAGGTCTGAGTGACAAGGAAAGGAAAGGGACCTGGGAAGAAGAGCTGCCGGTGAAGGACCCACTGGAAAGAGAATGAGGAAGACAGAACAGACTCCAGACACGGATGAAAGAGAAAAGGGCGGTTCTGGAGCCCCTGATGAGGGCAACAGAGCCGTTATACATGTGGAAAGGGGCGGTACCCATTTCAGATGAAATGAAGCAAATGCGGCTTTTAAAATCCAAATGTGGCCCTTTCTTTGTGATGGCAGAAAGCAGGTATAGCCAGTTGTTTTTCACTTGCGAAAGGTTATCTCAGCATGCTCCAAACCCCTGGACTCCCAGCAAGCTCACCAAGACCGCAGGCCTCTGAGTTTCTGTGGTCTTCTCACCCTTGGGTGTACATGCAACTTACCAAAATGTCTATAAGAGTTGTTACTTCTAGGGCACTAGCTCCAATAAACATGGCATCAATATTTGGATTAGCATAATGGCCTGTGGATGGGAGAGGCTATCCAGGTCCTTGAAAACTAGCTTAAGACATAAGGCTTGATTTAGGGATAGATAGGTTAGTGATAGTATATCGCTGAGCCTCCTCCAGTTGAAAGCAAACTAATTCTGACAGTCTTTACTAATAAGTATAGAGAGGGGAAAAGCATATACCAGATCAGTAACTGCACACCAAATGCCAAGATTTGCACTGATGTGCTCCAGTAACAAAATCCCAGCTGGAACAATCAATAACTGCAACTGAAGCCAGTATCAGATTAAGTTTAATCAAGCATTATCCTCCAAGATCCATCTGTCTTCTTTAATGCCAAATAGATGAGTCAAATGGTGATGTGGTAGGAATCGTGACTTGGGCATTTTTCAAATTCTTAGTGGTGGCTCTGCAATCTCTCATGGTAATAGTTTCCTATTTTGGTAGGTAGATGACATTCTAGTGGCTTCCAAATTGGTCTTCTCTCACTTCCGGTTGAGAACTCTGGTAGTTGTTAATTATGTCTATTCCATAATTATGCATTCTAGAAATATGGGACTAACCAGACTGGGCCCTTCCGTGAGATGGACCTTCACCAACTCCGTTGACTGAAGGGTCTCCTAGAATTCATTAGGTTCAGAGTCAGTGTTCAGCAATCCCTAAAAAGGCTGGTAATTTCCCCTTCCCCAAGGCCCAGACACTCTAGTAAATGACTATAAATCTTTTGGGGGTAGGCTAAAGGAGATTCACAGCATCAATTTTTGGTTGTACAGCAGGCTCTTTTCTCAAAAGGACCTCTCAGGACCTGTGAACTGGCTTAAGTCCAGGCACTGGCTGAGGGGCTATAACTCTTTACTGGGGTCTCATCCAAGGCACACTCCTGGTTCCCCAGTCTGGAGCTCTTCTGTTTATACAAATCAATGAAGAGTAAATAGGTTGCCAACCTATTCAGTTCTAGGGATACTATGATCAACTAGCCAGTGCCAAAGATCTCTGCAACTCAGATTATTATTATTTTTAAAATTTTATTTATTTTTAGAGAGAGGGGAAGGGAGAGAGGCAGAGAGAGATCAACGTATGGTTGCCTTTTACCTGCCTCCAGCTACAGACCTGGCTGGAGACCTGGCTTGCAACCTGGTTATGTGCCCTGGCTGGGAATCAAACCAGCAACTTTTGGGTTTGAAGGCTGGCGCCTTATCCACTGAGCCACCAGCTAGGGTGTAACTCAGATTATTCTGGTATTAGTGCTTTGGCTTTGCTGACCACTATACCCAATTTGTCTTAGGTAATTAAGTGCCACCTGAGATTCTGTCATTCTGGCTGAATTTAGGATCCTCGTTTGATGGCAACATTACTGGCTTAAAGAGGATAGCCAACAGAGCTCTTACTGATGCTGAGGCTTCCCTGGTGATGTGTATCTCCAAGCTTTGAGAAAAAGAGTGTCCTCTGGACCTTCCCAGGTGATATGTATGATCGAGTACTTTTCTTTTAATAAAAAACCAACTCTAGCATTATACTCTCCCCAAGCTTTTACATAACCTCCTCCACAGAATATAAATAAAGTTCTAACATGCATCTCAACTTTATTCAATTTAGGTCACCTTTTCATGCAATTTTCAGTCAACCAATTGAGCAAACTCCTAGCACTCTCCCCTAATACCTTCAATCTGGAATCTCTATTTAT
Source organism: Noctilio leporinus (assembly GCA_004026585.1). Classification (NCBI taxonomy): domain Eukaryota; kingdom Metazoa; phylum Chordata; class Mammalia; order Chiroptera; family Noctilionidae; genus Noctilio; species Noctilio leporinus. The sequence continues at coordinate 377,954 of PVIW01000600.1, forward strand.
GAGTCCGTATCAACAAATTCAGCCTGATGCAACTTTACATTCTTTCCACTCTGATTCCAAACCCTTAAGATCCATTTCCACACATAACCAGGTAAATGCAGGCAGAATGATGCAATTCTTTTAGTATGTATAATACCTCTTTATGAGTAGCCACATTTAGTACCCCACCCTCTATTGGAACTTGATACTAGTTATAGCTATAGAAGGAATGGGAAGTGGTGAGGACAGGTCCTGAGAAAATCAGCAGTCTTTTATAGGGCAACTGCTTACGGAAAGTCCTTACTGCTTCCTCAGGAGACTATGTTCCTTCAGACAGAGGTAGGAGGATTGGCAAAGGTGGCTAGGCAGAGTTGAAGAGTTCAAGGTACCCAGCTTCACTAGAATCTGCCCATATTCCCACCTCAATCTTTTAATCTTTCCCAATGCCATGCTTTTAACACAAGAGACTATAGAAGACTAGAAATTCAATTTGCATTGTAATTCAGCCACCTGCAGGATTACACTTAGGATTTAGTTTTCAAAAATCTCTGCTTTGGCTACAAGGTGTAGGTTTTTTTTTTTTCTTCTTTTTTTTTTTAAAGGACAATCACAGAATTCAGAATCTAAAGCCTTTTCCTTCCCCAAGGTTGCCAACATACCATTAAGGGCCCAACCTACACCATTTTTTCCTATTTTCACTAAAATGTTCCGTGGTAGTGAAGACTATCTCCCAAAGCCTTGTCTTTCCTAGGTACTTGATTACTAGTGTCTACAGGTGATAAAGTACTACTTTGCCAGTGCATTATATGGATCACCAGTGTCCCCTTTGCTACTAGCAGCAAGGTCATGATTGCCCTTTGAACATAAGTAGCCCAGAGAACCCACTATGGAAAACCCAGAACTAATTCATGAATCCATCATTGAGCTGCTGGTTCTCCACAGCTACCATAGTCCCATCTGTATCAGTCAGCATTTGATCAGGCAACACTAGGGATGATACAGAATACATATAGCATTACTACATAGATTACGCCTTATGCCATTGTGAATGTGGTCAAACAGCTTTTGTTCTGCTGTTAACTATGCATCTGGTCTGGCCCAGGGTTAAGAGAAACCAAAAGAGAAGATCTGGGCAAAGCTGAGGAGCCCCACTGCTCCCATGCCAACACTATCTGTGAACTCCAATAGCCCCCAGTGTCCCCACACTGAGCTCTGGAGAATAAGAATATGGCTGTGGCCTTATTCCTGTCTTTGAAAATCAAAATGCCTCAAGGCCCACAGTAACCAGGAGCTGTGAGAGAAAAGGAATTCTGGGAAGCAAAGCTCCAGCTTAGATAACCTGACACAATACAGATCCACCATACCATCTTTGTCCTTGCCTGAGGCCTCCTCCCTTGGCTATTTATTTTTTTCCCAGAAAGAATGCCCCTAGTCTCTAATCTAAGTCAATTTTAACTCAAATACTACTGAATATTCTTCTTGCTATTTTCTCCTCTCTCCTTTACTCTTGTGTATTTGCTATTTCACTCCTTTACTAACATTTAAGGGGAATTTGGGAAGAAGAAAAGATAAACCCATAATGTTCAATTCAACATATTTCACAGAAGTCCCTGGAGATAGCTAACAAACGGTCAATGTATAAGTCTCTGGAAAATTTAAAGGACCCCACTAAAATTCAGATTTATGTTTTAAGTCATTGATGAAAAAGGCAGATTTATTTATGAAAGTGCCACCAAAACAAAGGTAAAAAAAATTCACAAAATATTAAGAGCAGCTTCTTTATCTAAAGTAATAACATGCTCTAAATCCTAACGAGTCGACAAGATATTTACAGAAAGTGTTAAATGGCAATAAATCTGTTTAAATCTCTAATAAGTCAGCTGTAATTATGGTTCCCCTGTAGTCTGGCAAAAGAGAACAGAGGTAAAGAATGGTATCGCCTGTGCCCCTCAAGGACATGAAGATGAAAGCTATGCCCTTTCATGTCAACAGCCTTTTAGTTAAATAACTTCTGCAATTTTAGGGGTGAAAAATTGCCTACTGTAAAGCAGAACAAGAGGCAAATGTCTTCCATAAATTCTGTTTGTTCCCTAACAGATTTTAAGCTGTTGAGTAACCCTAAATCATTTTAGGCTTAATATTTCAATTGCCATCTACTTATATCCTCAAATGATGAAAACTAGTAAATATGGTAAACAAAATGACATATGCAGAAGATCATTCGAATACTCATAAGAATTCATCTTGGTTCTCTATTTCAGAATAGCATTTCTAAGTTAGGGAAAAAATTATCCATTAATAATTATAAATACTTAGAGTTTCAAAAATCCAAATACTTCTCTCATAGGATATAAAGAGGTTGTTTGACATTCTACAACATACTTTCACACAGAAAATAGAACCTCAACCTCTGAAGAGGGTATATGGGAACAGTAGAGATACAATTAATGTCATGATTAGAACATTTTTAAAACAACTCATCACCCATGTTGCTAACAAGGAATATGGGAAATAAGCATTCATATAGTGGTGGAAACTGGCGCAAACTTTTTGAAAAGCATTATGGAAATAGCTCTTAAATCTAACCCTTTTACGTTTTACTTCTGGAAATGAAGTTGCAAAATAAGTTAGAACATGAAGATATAGGATGTTCAGTTTATAAGAAACAAACAAACATCTTCTAAATATCTGTTAGTGGACCTCTGAATTATGCTAGAAAAGGGCTGTACCACTATGGGCAAATGTCCACGGCACACTGCTCCACATGTTGTAGAACAGTACTTTCATGATCATCCCATCATAGTCATTTATACCCAGTTCTCTGGATATGTATCTGGGCTCCTCCACCTACTAACTGCAGAACTCTGGAAAAGTAACTAACCCCCTGTATACCTTAATTTTTTCTTTGAGGGAAAGCAGTATGATCTTAGAAAAGTTATGAAGACTAATGAAGATAATACAGTCTAAGTGCCTGATAAAGTACTATTATATACGCATTTGGAAGTATATATATTTATCAGTTGAACTACATAAAATTGTCAGTAATAGTTTTTCACCTGTAGAAATGCTAAATTTATATAATTTAAGTTGATATATGCATGGAAACTTCATAAAAGAATACCCAAGAGACTTAAAAGTTGTTTTAATACTCTTCTATACCACTTAGACATTTTGACCAGAGTTAACAAACATTCCTCTCTCCCAAATAAAAAGTTATTTGCTTCATTCTCCTTACTTTACACAGTAGTATCTTAAAAGCAATGTCAGATATTAGAGATCTGCTTCTTCTCCCTGCAAAATCAATAATTGTTTGTTGAAAGAGCAATCTACCTTCTGATAATACTCTTCTAGAAAAAGTCATTTTCATTTCAGGGAAATTTAAAAACTTAAAAATGCTGGTACTAGAAAGGATTTTGGTTTACATACCTAAGTAAATACATATTAGTTTTAATATGTAAACTGTCAGAAAGTTATTCCTGATATATCATCTAATTAATTCCAAAGAGTTCTGGTTTTAATAATTCTACATAACTATCCTTATATATAACTATAAGAAGAAAAGTCAAGAAATAAAAACAAAATAATATTTTGTAACAGGTACAAAGAAATGCATGGGGCATTCTGTTAGAGAAGGCTACCACTGGTCTAATACTTGAAGTCCTGTCCTGTTCTATGCTGAAATGATTCTTGGAAAGGCAATAATGGGGAAAATAATTAAGTCCAGAAATCCCTAACACCATCTCCTCTGAAGATGACAAAGCAATGGACTCCATCTCACTCTGTCTCCTGACTTTTCCTCTTATTTGATACACAAACACCATGAGTTTCATCTGTTGCTGAACAGAACACTCTCCAAGATTATCACTGCCTTTGCAGGACATCCCTTCCCCAGACCTCATTTTTGGTTATGAGCAGGAAGCTGCTGCTAAGTGCTTTCTGTGCTTGTTTTAAAAATTAGATGCATCATTACCTGGCACTTAACTAGCTGACTTGTACTTCTCAGAAGGAGCACACCACCAAAACACAGAAATAATGGGAAGAAGGGAAGGTGGTTTAAAGGATTAGTGGGGTTTGTGGGTGGGCAGGGGTTGAGGGTAGTGGCTACCCTTCTACACAATTTCTTCAAAAGCCCAGAGGTAGTTCTGGGGCTCCATGAAGCAATGCTTTTATTGAAGCAGTTCTTTTATTGAATACCTAGCACAGCCTAAGGGATTGAGGATATAATATGAAATCAAGAGGAACAGAGAGAGGATGTTTGTACCACGACAATTGATAACATTTTTTCTTAAATATATTCAAATTAGTGAAATGCCCAGGTAATTTTTGCTGTTTATTAAGGTAACTACAAATATTTTTCTTTTTCATAAGAATAAAATTATCAATTTCCAGTCAGGGCACATAACCAGGTTGCAAGCCAGGTCTCCAGCCAGGTCCATAGCTGGAGGCAGGTGAGAGGCAACCATACATTGATGTTTCTCTCCCTTTCTTCCTCCCTCCCTGCCCTTCTCCCTAAAAATAATAAATAAAACTCTTAAAAAAGAATAAAATTAAAAATTTCAAAATAGTAGGCACTCAATATAAATTTGCCAAATTAATACAAATTATTTCTTCTATTATCTCAAACCCTATCATATACCCGTTACATAACAAAACTCAAGATGAACTTTCAAAACATAATGTATTTTATTACTTTTAAAGTATTTCAGAACTGGTTCATAGTCAGCTTTTGATTTTTCTTCAAATAAATTCAGTTTATTTCCTTAACAGGGCTTTATTTTTTTAAAGTTGTACACGTGGTACCCCCAAAAATTGATGGGGTGAATTTTGGACCTTGAGATACCTGTAATCTAAAACTCGTTAAGCACTAATGACATGCTCTGCTCTTCAGAGGACCAGGTGCCTAGCCAAGTAGAACTGTGTTTTGTTTGTTTGAAAGCATCCAATAATTTTTTAAAACCTCATGGAAAATATTCTTATAACTTTTTTCCTTTTTACCGCATAATCATTTCTTTCTTTATTCTTTTTTCCCTTTTAATTTGCTGTTTGCCTATAACTTTCTGAAAATTCCCTTCCCTCTGCCTACCACATCCCCCTGAACGAAAACACTTCCTAATGATATAAACATCTAATTGGAGCTAAAGGGAAATGTTCATACAAAAGGTAGTTGCTAAATAGATACTAACATGACCTTAAGGTTTATACAAAAAATTCTAACAATATCTACAGCAAACTGCTGTAGAACACTGATTTGTGGTACAGGATTTTTCAAAAGTTCATCTCTTTCCCTATCAATCACTCTTCGGTAAGATACGATAAACTATCCCTGACAATGGAACTTTACATGTTATTCAAACATGGTCCTTCTCATCTCCTTCCCCCTAGATTCAATAATTCTGCTCATTAAATACAGCAATGTGATCATTTCTGTTACTAATCCTGCAGTGGGACCATCAAACATAAATGATGAGAAATACAGATTTAGTGCTCTGTAGTAAAAGCATTTTAAAGATTATATCCAAATAGTTGTCTGGTTAATAATCTGCAAAGAATGCTTGGTTTAAAAATAAATATTTATAATAATATTCCAAATGACATGTCTTATTTTCAAGTCCCACAAATTAAAAAGTATAATAAAAAGAAATGGCTTTTAGGACCCTTAACTGTGAGGAGGAAAAAATAAAACTGTTATCAATATCTGACACCCACCTCTGAATTACAATTCTACTGTGGAAAAATACATTTGTCTGAAATCAGAATTAATTTTTCAGTCAAATTTTCTAACTCATTGCTAAGCAAAGTTTCATAAAAGCCCTTTTTCCTTTTATCCCTAAGAGTTAGAATTATACAAGGAAGTACTCTAACCTGCTTCTAGATAGAAAGTACATATATTTATCAACATGGTAATTTCTTCATTTCACATAGCAAATGAACACTATTTTAAGCAATACAAAATAGAACATGTATAGTATAAGTACCAAATAGCTGATCTGGTACTGTAATCACTTAATTTTATTCTTAATAAAATTATTTCAAGACAATTCAATGATTAAATGTTCTCAGGAGGCCTCATTTATTTATACTTGTAAAAAACTTCAGGGTGACATTCCAAAATTTGTACTTTCATAGCTCTTTATGTATAATGACATGGCATTTTAGACCTATTCAACTAAAGTAAAGAAACACTGTTATCAATGTTGATCATTAATAAGTTACAGAACTATTTGAAAGTGTTGCTAGTAGGGAAAAAAATGATTTCTAATCCAAAGACATAAAATTAATACAGGAAGAAGAATTATTGTTTTAATATTCTAAATAATCCAAACACATCACCTAGGCAATACACATACACAATATAAACATGTTAATACTCTAAATCTTTAAGTAGGTTTAATTTATTCCATGTATTAATATAGCCTATATTAATTTCAAAACTATAAAAACTTCAAACCACTGCAGTAAATTCAGGACAAATTCAAGTACTCCCAAGTAGTAAATTTTAATTATTTCCCTCCACTAAAGCTAACAGGCTGTATAAATATTTGGTTATATAAATAATTGGTAGTTGTTGCTTTTTGCCAGGATAACACAAGGAGACAGGAGCTAATGCTATTCAACTTGACCAAGACTTCTCAGAAAATCAAGTGTAATTCTGTAAAGAGGCCAGTATATTATATAAATTGTACAAATAGGAAAATCTTTTAAAGGAAAGAGGCAGTTTTACTTTGTTTTACATAACAGAAAAAAAAACACTAAAGGATGAAGGTCTAAACCCAATTTCTCCAAATGTATTATTATTGTTGATATTTTACATACAAAAAGAGTAATCTATGAATGCTTAAGGAGGTATTAAGGTTAATTTTCTGAATTTTACAATTTTTAAACCATCATCATTACATTCAACCTTTCAAACTGAAAACTCTTCCAAGAGTAGAAAAAACCTACATTTGAACTAAAGATAATAGTCTTCAAAGAACTAGACTGTACCCTTCTCTCCTCTGGGATTATATGCTTATTTCAGAAAATTTAATTAAAAAGATAAGACTCAGTTTCCTGTCTATAAAGAAAAAAGCAAACAAAAAGTAAAGCCCTGGTCTCCAAGGCCTAGAATATTAAAAATACAAATGGTTTCACATATAATGTTTTTGTTATTTGTGAGGAAATAAAGCAAGTGAATGAAGGGCTCTTAACAATCCTGACTAATGCAATCTAAGTTATCGAAGGAGCAAATAAGCCAACAGTATTCTTAACAAACACTGAAAAATCATGAACAGGTTTTTCTCCACTTTCTCCTATTAAAACAACAACAACAACAACAACAACAACAACAACAACAACAAAAACTGCCTTTAAAGTTAAAACACTGTGAATTAAAAATTTAACAAAATAATCTTTTGCTAATTTTAAAATATGGGCTGTACTAAAACGTCAACAACTCATTAAGGAAATGGATGTTTTCAATTCACAGTGGCATTAAAGCAGTGGCTGTTAAATAATTCAGTGCAAGTCTGACAACTATCTAAGCTTCAAGTCCAGAAAGTACATATGTCTAAATTCTCAAAACAAAAGAAGCATCAAGCAAACAGATAATTCAGTACATTTACACCGAAGTTAGAACACATCTGGTTTAAGATTTGAAAATAATTTTTCATTTTGATGCTGATAGATAAATCATATAAATTGATTTTTATCAGTTTTTAAACAGTCCATGTCTCTCTCCATTTCTCACCTCTCCCACTTTCATCCCTTACCCTATGGACTTTCTCAGATTCAAATATACAATGAAAATACATTTTATAAGCTAGATAGAGAATGTTAAATGTTTCTGAAGTTTGTGAGAAACCCAAAGGAGACAGAAGTGAAGCTCTGGAAAGATTAATGGACATATCAAATACACTAAGGCTCATTAATTCTAGTTATAAAATACTATTAAAAGGTAAAGTAGCGCTGGTTGGTGGCTCAGTGGATAGGCACCAGTCTGCAAACCCAAAGGTTGCTGGTTCGATTCCCAGTCAGGGCACATAACCAGGCTGCAAGCCAGGTCTCCAGCCAGGTCCCCAGTTGGAGGCAGGTGAAAGGCAACCATACATGGACCCCATACATGGACCCCTGTCCCTGCCCTTCTCTCTAAAAATAATGGAAAAAATCTTATAAAAAAATAATAAAAATAAAAAGTTAAAATAAAAAGTTAAAATAATGGTACTATTACTATGATGACAACAATATCAATTTATTAAGCCTGTACTTTGTGGCCAGGTACTAATTAAGCACTTTACATAAGCCAGCCCTTAAAACACATTAGGCAGGTATAATACCCATTTTCCAGATGTATAGATAATTGAGGTATGAGGTTTAAAGAAGTTGTCAAAGGTTATAAAACTTGAGAGTGAAAAACCAAATGCAGATTTGTCTGAGTCAAAGAACATGTACTTATTCAACATGCTATGATACTTCCTCACAAGCAAACATTTAACAGAATTTGTTGAATAATGGTACCATATAGAATAGGATAGGGACTTAGGAATCCCTATAGTTCTTTCTCAAAGGAGTTATAATATTATCAATAATAACTATGTGAATGAAAATAACTATACTATACAAATAATTGTTCTTGCCACAAAAATAATAGTATGCTAACTAGGCCATATTTTTAGTGTATATTTTATTGATTATGCTGGTACAGTTGTCCCAAGTTTTCCCCTTTGGCCCCCTCCCTCCAACAATCCCTCTCTTAGTTCATGTCCATTGGTCATGCATGTAAGTTCTTTGATTTCTCCATTTCTTTTCTTTTCTTTTTTTTTTTTAAAGAGTTTATTATTTTTAGAGAGGGAGCAAGGGAGAGAGGCAGAGAGGGAAAGAAACATCAATGTATGGTTGCCTTTCACCTGCCTCCAGCTATAGACCTGGCTGGAGACCTGGCCTGCAACCTGGTTATGTGCCCTGGTTGGGGAATCAAACCAGCGACCTTTGGGTCCTCAGGCCGGCACCTTATCCACTGTGCCACCAGCCAGGGCTCCATTTCTTAACATCACCCTATTTTTGTACTCACCAGTTATACTTCTTCATCCCTGTACACATTTCCCTATTCTCCCCATCCCTGCTGACAACCCTCCAAATCACCTCCATATCAATGATTCTATTTCTGTTCTAGTTGTTTGCTTTTTTTTTTTTTTTTTAAGATTCAGTTGCTGACAGTTGTGAGTTTGTTGTCATTTTAATGTTCATAGTTTTGATCTTTTTCTTCAATCAGTCCCCTTAACATTTCACACAACCAGGGCTTGGTGATGATGAACTCTTTTAGCTAGCTGTACCTTGTCTGGGACACACTTTATCTGCCCTTCCATTCTAAACGATAGCTTTGCTGTATAGAGTAACCTTGCTTTTCATCACTTTGAATACTTCTTGCCAGTCCCTTCTTGCTTGCAAAGTTTCTTTTGAGAAATAAGCTGATAGCTTTGTAGGAACTCCTTTGTAGGTAACTCTGCTTTTCTCTTGCTATTTTTTTTAAAGATGTTACTCATTTTTTAAAAATTTTATTTATGTTTCATAGAGAGGGGAAGGAAGAGAGGCAGAGAGGGATAGAAACATCAATGTACGGTTACCTTTCACCTGCCTCCAGCTATCTTGCTGCTTTTAAGATTCTCTGTATTTAACTTTTAGCATTTTAATTATAATGTGTCTTGGTGTGGTCATCTTTGGGTCCAACTTGATGGGACTCTCTGTGCTTCCTGGACTTTTATGTCTATTTCCTTTGACAAATTAGGTAAGTTTACTTTCATTATTTTTTTCAAATAAGTTTTCAATTTCTTGCTCTTCCTCTTCTCCTTCTGGCACCCCTATGATTTGGATGTTGGCCCTTTTGAAGATGTCCCAGAGACTTCTTATACTCTCCTTGTTTTTTAAAATTCTTGTTTTTTTCATTCTGTTCTGGTTGAAAGTTTATTTCTTCCTTATGTTCCAAATCATTGATTTGAATCCTGGCTTCCCTCCCTTGACTGTTGGTTCCCTGTGGATTTTTCTTTATTTCACTTAGTGTAGCCTTCATTTCTTCCCATATGCTTTTGCCATACCCAATGAGTTCTCTGAGCATCCTAATCTCCATCTGCATCTGATAGATTGACTATCTCTGTTTCATTTAGTTCTTGGTCTGGAGTTTTGATCTGCTCTTTCATTTGGGCCATGTTTTTTTGTCTCCTCGTTTTGGCAGCCTCCTGTGTTTGTTTCTAAAGATTAGGTAGAGCTGCTTTGACTCCATGTCTTGGTAGTGTTGCCTAATGTAATAGATGTCCTGTAGTGTCCAGTGGTACAGTCTCCACTATCACCCAAAACGGGGACTCAAGGTGTGCCCTTTGTGTGGGCTGAGTACACCCTCCTTGGCTGCTGTTGGCAGATCAATGGAAAGACTCACCCAGGCCGGTCCGCTGCAAGCACTGGCTATGCCCACTGACCACCAACCTCCACCCTCTGTGAAGGATCAGCTGTGTTAGAGGCAAGGTGGTCCTGTGAGATGGTCTGTAGCTGTCCACTGGGCACACTGGCCCTGGAGTTTCCTGGATGGTGTAGGCCAAGGTCAGCCCCTACCTGTGTTTTGCCTGGGGCACCTTGCCTGAGCTATAAAGCCATCTGAGATGGCTGCTACTTGTGTGAGGCTTGGAGATTCCCAGGTCAAGCCAAACTGTTGTATCTAAGCTGGCTGCTGCTACTGCCAGGACCGGAGCTCACTGAGGCCAGCTGTTGCTTGTTTGAGAGGACTCAAAGTTGTGCAGCATGAGCCAAGATCAGCCATTCATATGGAAAAGCAGCTTGGGTGGGCCTGTAAGTTGGGTGGAGCAGAGACTCTAGGGATCTCCAAGGTGGGTCAAACAGTGTTAACCAGGTTAATGGAGTCTCATATATGGCAGTGGCTTGTTGGCTCTGTGGAGGGAAAGTTTAGCATAGGGACAATAGCCTCTGCTTGCCTTGATGCCAGACACTTCAGTTCCTCCCTCCCTGTATACCCACTCATGCCTTTCAAGGTATTACCTCAGTGCTGGAGCTCAGAGATAATGAGTCTGAGTAAGTGAGTCCATGTGTGGGCTCTTTATGAAGAATTGCTTGGGGTTCCAGCAACTTCTTCCACTGACTCAATCCCTGCTGGTTTTTGCAACAGGAAGTTGTGAGGACTTACCTTCCTGGCACTGGAACCCTGGGCTGGGGGCTTGGTGTAGGGCTGGGACTCCTCACTCCCAAGATATCGCTCCTGATTTTTTATCCACCACACATGTAGGAGCAGCTTGTTCTGCATGTGTGCCCCTCCTACCAGTCTGATGGATGTGGTTTCTTTAATTCAATAGCAGTCAGACTTCATTCCACTTGATTTCTGATGGTTCTGAGTGATAGTTGTTCTATATTTTTCATTGTAATCTTGATGTGGTTGTGTGAAAAGGTGAGCCATGTCTGACTATGCCACCACACTGCTAACTAAGCCATGTTTATAGGAACAGTCTTAATGATGAAATAGCACGCCCCAGTCTTAAACATTTACAAACATTTATATACAAATAGACTAAAAATAAAGGGCAGTGGGTTATTCTGTGCCAGAGAAGTAGAAACATAAAAACCTCTCCATTAGCTTAGTTTTACCATATTTTAAAATTCATCGTATTAAGATTTAGAATCTTCAAAATACTATTCTAAGTGAAATGAACCAATTATAAAAAATAATACTGTATGATTCTACTTATATGAGCCATCTAAGTAGTCAAATTTACAGAATTAAAATAGAATTGTGATTACTAGGGGCTGGGAAAGGGGACAATGTGGAGTTGTTTGGCAAGATGAAAAAGTTCTGGAGATATGTTGCATAAAAATGAGAATATGATTAACATTATCAACTATACATTTAAAAAAAGTTAAGACAGTAAAAAAGAAAGATTTGGTACTAATACACAAAGAGGCATAAATAAATATACATCAACACAGTAGTCTACACTAATATAATAGCTACTAGTCACATGTGACTATTAAAATTTACATTGTCTTTTAAAAATTAAAACTACTTTTTCAGTTATATATCCACAGCTCAATTGCTCAGCAGCCGTATGTGGCTATTCATGACAGCACTGACACAGAACATTTTTCACCAAAGAAAATTCTATTAGATAGCATTAGCTCAGGATATACAAAAACAGATTCAAATATATATCAGAACTGGTATTCAATACAAAATTGTGTGTGATCATCAGCTTCAGAACCGGTCAAACCCTGTACTATTCACATTTTGATGAGAAAAAAAATGTTTCAGCACTTGGCACTTGGTCAGGGCTCATCGCACTTTCTAAAATGTATGTAACATCTGCCCCACAAGAGAAAATGCTTCATTGTTCAGTACCCCTCAGTTTTGGTACTCGTCATGACAAGTATCAAGTACTAAGGACCACTGTATTTTAAGTAATTGGGGAAATAATTACAAATAAATAATGTTGTGACAATATGCTAGCCTGGGGGAGACTAAGCTCAAAACTAACCTGTATTTCAATGCTTATTAAAAAGGAATTGTGCCGTGGCTGGTGGCTCAATGGATTGGCACCAGCCTCTGAGCACCAGCCTCTGAGCCCCAGGTCATTAGTTCGATTCTCAGTCAGGGCACATAATCAGGTTGCAAGCCAGGTCTCCAGCCAGGACCCCAGACAGAGGCAGGTGAAAGGCAACCATACATTGATGCTTTGCTCCCTTTCACTCTCCCTCCCTGTCCTTCTCTCTGAAAATAATGAATAAAATCTTAAAAAAACAAACAAACAAAACAGTGAATGAATCATAGATTTGTATTTAAAAGGTCAAATAAAGTATTAACATAGTTCTTAAATGGAATAATATGTGCACATTGTTTGGCACAGTATATAGTAAACATTTAATAAGTGAAGCTACACTAACTAGAGCTATAATAATTACTATTTCAAGAGAAGGCACTGACCAGTTGTCTACCTTTCCAACCATGTAGCAAAGAATTAAGGTGGCCTTAAATAGATATATAAAAACTTAAATTCTAGCTAAGTGAAATAAATATAGAAAAGGACAAAAACCATACAATTTCACTCATATGTGGAATATAAAAAAAAGTAACAAATAAACAAACTCACAGATACAAACAACATTATGTGGGTTACTAGAGGGGGAGGGAATGGGAGGAAGATAAGGAGAGTAAAAGGGGGTCAAATATATGGTACTGGAGGGAGACTAAACTATGGGAGGGGAGTACACAATGGTGTATATAGATGCTGGATTCTAAAGTTGTACACCTGAAACTTATATACTGTAGTTAACCAATGTTTTACCAATAAATTTAATTTAAAAAGAAAGGTAAAAATTCCAGTTATAAAATAAATAAGTCGCCCTGGCTGGTAGCACAGTGGATAAGGTGCCGGCCTGCAAACCCAAAGGTCGCAGGTTCGATTCCCCAGCCAGGGCACATAACAAGGTTGCAAACCAGGTCTCCAGTCAGGTCTGTGGCTGGAGATAGGTGAAAAGCAACCATACATTGATGTCTCTCTCCCTCTCTGCCTCTCTCCCTTCCCCTCCTTCTAAAAATAATGAAATAAAATCTTTAAAAATAATAATAAATAAATAAAATAAAATAAATAAGTCTTGGGAATCTAATGTACAGAATGGAAAATACAGTTAATAATACTGTATTATATCTTTGAAAATTAGTAGGAGAGTAAATCTTAGAAGTTCTCATCACAAGAATAAACAATTGTAACTGCGTGGTGATGAATGGTAACTAGACTTATTGTGGTGATCATATCACAGGATATCAAATCATTATGAAGTATATCTGAAACTAATATATATGTCAATTTAAAAAATAAAAAAGAAAGGCTTAGCCCTGGCTTGGTAGCTCAGTTGGTTACTGTGGTCCCAATATACCAACGTTGTGGGTTCAAACCCTGGTCAGGGTACATACGTGAATCAACCATTGAATGCATAAATCAGTGGAACAACAAATTGATATATCCCCCTCAAATCAATAAAGATTTTTAAGAAGATTTTATTTATTCTTTTTAGAGAGGGGGAAGAGAGAGAGGCAGAGAAGGAGATAGACATCAATGTATGGTTACCTTTCATCTGCCAGCAGCTACGGACCTGGCTAGAGACTTGGCCTGCAACCTGGTTTTGTGCTCTTACTGGGAATCAAACCAGCAACATTTGGGTTCATAGGCCGACACCTTACCCACTGTGCCACCAGCCAGGGCTAGATTTTTTAAAAAAGGTTTCATAAAGATAATAAAAGCACAGAGAACAAAAACAAAAGACCGTTTTTAAAAGAAAAAAATAAAGACTTTTAGACAAATAATGCCCAAACTGAAATAAAAGTGAAGGGAGGTATGGAGTGTTCCATTTTATTATTAAATTTAAAAATATACCTCAAGGCCCTGGCTGGTAGCACAGTGGATAAGGTGCCGGCCTGAAAAGCCAAAGGTCACTGGTTTGATTCCCCAGCCAGGGCACATAACCAGGTTGCAAGCCAGGTCTCCAGCCAGGTCCGTGGCTGGAGGCAGGTGAAAGACAACTGTATACTGATGCTTCTCTCCCTTTCTTCCTCCCTCCCTGCCCTTCTCTCTGAAAATAATAAATAAAACCTTAAAGAAAAATTAAATTAAAAAACTAAAAATATACCTCAGAAGGGAAAAGGAAAATTGAAAGTGCCAGTATATGTACACATGAAGACATACATTTCACTCATCATGTATGTACATACTCTATTAAAAGTTGCATTTTAAGCATAGATGTCAAAGATAATCCCATGTTAATGAGAGTGTAGGACCAGAGGCACAAATGGTTGTAAAGACTGACAACTTATTCAGGGATTAATTTTAAAATACTTATCAAAAAATCACAAGCAATAAGTAATATTTATGAATAAAATTACATTGAGTCTAGGATTAACTTTAAAATAACCTGAGGAGCAAAAAATTTACCTGAGAAGTTAGTATAGCTATGAATGAAACAAAATTAGGCATACATTAGTATTTGAAGCAGGGTGGAGGGTATACAGAAATTCATTACACTGTGGTACCCTACCTGGTGTATGTTTGAATTTTTCCAAAAAGTTTTTCCTATTGTACGTACCCCTTAACCCAGAAACTCCATTTCTAGGAATTTAGCCTATGGCTACTAGAGCAAGCACACAACAATATACGTACAAAGATGTTGTTCTGTGAGGCAACTAAAGCAAAAACAATGGGGAAGGCCAATTATAAATGAAAAAAAAAATAATAAAGCAAAAATATGCAAACGACTTAAATGTCCACTAGAGGACTGGTCAATAGGTTTCATTTATCTAAACAGCACAGTTGTTCCTCAGTATCCATGGTGGATTCGTTTCATGACCCTCACAGATAGATGCTCAAGTCCCTTACACAAAATGGTAAGATATTTGCATATAACCTACACACATGTACTTTAATAATTTCCAGAGTACCTATAATACCTAATGCAATGCAAATACTATGTAAATAGGTGTTATAATGTATTGTTTAGAGAATTAATAACAAGAAAAAAATTTTGTACCTGTTCAGTACAGATGAAACTACCATAGGCCTAACTACGTAATACACATCAGCAACAATATGACTTTTTTTCAAGTATTTTCCTTCTGTTTGAATCTGAGGATGCAGATCCTGTGGATATAAGGGGCTGACTGTAAATCACACTTTTAAAAGTATAAAAGTAAATTATCTAAGGGAGATTATAGAAAAGGGGGAAACTAAATAGCAGAACAATAGGCATAGTCTGATCTCACTTAAGTATAAACAAAATCAAACATGTGGATTTGTAAATGCACATGAGATACATGTCCATATTTGTAAATTCCTTTCAGACTATGTGAAAACCTTAACAGTGGTTACATTTGATTGGGCAGGGGATGGAGACTGGAAATTTATGAGGAGCAAACACTTATTTTCATTATATTTATCATGAAAACAGTCTTTTCTCTCCTGAGGTGATTGTCATTCACTTAGAAACTGTCAATGTTAAGGGTCAATGCTGGGGAGGAGTTAGTCTCAAAGCACATTTAGATTTTACAGAGCAGACAGATAAGATCTTTACCACTGACTCTATCTCAAGGCTTTCACCATACCTCTATCTCAACTCTGATGATCAATCTGAAAATCTAATATTATATCAAATGCTCCAAAGATGTAAGTAAGGTCCTTCCTGGGTGTTACACAATTAATACTTATTGAGTATATATGCCTGTTCCCTTGGGGAATATAAAAAACAGAATTATAGTCTTGCTCAAGAGGTTTAAACCTCACAAAAGAAAACATATGCACACAAGGAACAGAGAACAATTAATGCTATGCAAACACTACGTGCTCAGAGAAAAAGTTAATGTGGAAAAGAAGAGTTGGGATTTATGGAGAAATAAGATGGCAGATTTTATCTTAATAGACAAGCTGGATGTTGATGCACAGAGGGGAAAAAGGATTACATAAGACCACTAGAAAGAATGTATAGAAATAAGAAATTGAGATGAGACTCAGATTGACTAGGGATGGGAAACAGGAAGAAGTATAAAGTACATAAGTAAGAGTAAAGTTCAAGGCTATACAAACCTTAAAAATCTGACAAAAGTTAAACATTTTATGAAACAGGCAAAGGGAAACTTTCATAATCATTTGGCAGCAGGAGAGTCCAAGGTAGGGTAAACTATAATATTTGCATATCTTTGCTTCCTTTTGGCTTGCTTTCTTTACATGAAAAATAAAATAACAAAGTTTATCACTACCTCATTTCCAGACCCAAATTCCAGTGGTCTCTTCTTCCTTGGTCCAATAGCAGCAAGTGCTGTAAGGTTAGCATCTCTTTGCTGTATCTGTGCAAGCTCCAACTGTTGTAACTAGAAGATGGAATAATGGGAAAAAAAAAAGCAATGTTTACACATAGTCGTGCTCAGAAAATCAAAGAGAAAAGAAACTGGTCACTTAACCTAGCTCCGTGTTCTTCATCAAATAAGTTACAATGTAAAATAAACATCAGATTCTCCTAACAACCAAGGGCACATAATTTCTTGATTCACTTACTCCAAGTCTTTCGGCCTGAACCTCTACATGGAAGAGGCAGAATCTAGGTAAGGAAGAAGTATAGAATACAAATAAAAAGAGGAAAAAAAAGGCATCTAGAGCTAAATCTCTTAGTTCAAGCACAAGTAAGAAATGCCTGAAGAATAAAATTAAACAGTAAATCAGAGAGAAACTGGTCAAACCATAGTCAACCTTTTCAGATGAAAATAATATTACTCAAAAATAGTATTTGTATTTTATAGGGAATAGTTCTATGCTGTATGATTTATAAAGTACTTCACTAAAAATTAACTCATAACCACACTAAAAGTTACATATGAATTATTTTCGTATATGAAAAGTATACATATATTCATCCTTTTTTTTTTTTTACATTTAAAGGAGGCAGTGAGGCTCTAGGTTAGGAAAGCTTCATAAATGTCACACAAGTAGTAAGTGAAAGAAACAGAATCAGAGCCAAGTGTTCTCATCACAACATTTTCAATATAGCACACTTTCTCATAAGCTTACTTTACATTTATCTTCACGCCAAAAATTTAAAGTTAGTATTGTTTTATTATATAACTTTCATCATACTTAACCAAGAATAACCAAATGTACAAGATATAACATTTTAGTAGGTAGGTACTGAACTATACAAGGGTACTCATGAAAGAGGACCCATTAAAAGTCAGATTAATAAAGACATTAAAACCAGAAAATAAAGCATGGAATGTAGCACTGCTTTACCAAAGCAAGTGTCAAATGGTATTCTTTCAAACAACAAGGTGAGGAAGTCAAAATAAAATATCACTACACAGGTCCTTAACCTTTTTCAGAAGAGCAAGAATGTTAAATTTCCATCAAAATCGTATTACTATGGAAGAAAGACCCTGGCTCTGGTTGCTCAACAAGTATTCAAACAAGATCAGACTCCAGGGTAGTCAACTGAAAATAACCTGTTGGGGAACTATATACATGTATATTTAAATATATATATATATATTATATTATATTTAGAGAGAGGGGAAGGGAGAGATGCAGAGAGGGAGAGAGACATCAATGTATGGTTGCCTTTCACTTTCACCTGCCTCCAGCTAAGGACCTGGCTGGAGACCTGGCTTGCAACCTGGTTATGTGCCCTGGCTGGGAATTGAACCAGCGACCTTTGGGTTCGCAGGTGCCTTATCCACTGTGCCACCAGCCACAGCTAAATATATATATTTTTATATACATAAAATACATATATCAAGAATGTTTATTATTATCCCCATATTGTACCCCATGTGTCTCTTCCATCTGGCTGTTTCTGAGTTGCTAAGTTCATGTCTCTGTGAGGTTGAAGAAAGTGAATTTATGACATTGAAGACCAGAGGACACTGGCTTGAATTAGAATTTTGCTACTACGGTAAGGAAATCTTCAGGTATCAGTTCCATCCTAAAGCTCCTTCGGGGAGCTCTGCCCTGGAGATGGAATAGTTGATGCAATAACCCCATTGTAGGATGATTGGATCAACTGAATTCTGTTGGTTTTGTTTTGTTTTAAGGCAACTTATGTGAGGGCTTCAACTGCACCCACCTTGGGAACAGGGTATACCTTTTCCTTTAGCACTGCTATTCTTTTTTATTTTTGGCACAAATATGTTCAAGTGAGCAACAGGGGGGGATCACTTTAGTT
Organism: Noctilio leporinus; assembly: GCA_004026585.1. Lineage (NCBI taxonomy): Eukaryota > Metazoa > Chordata > Mammalia > Chiroptera > Noctilionidae > Noctilio > Noctilio leporinus. Next base: position 396,653 of record PVIW01000600.1, read on the forward strand.
TTTGTAGCAGTGGGCCAGGAGAAATAAGGATTTGATCATCTATTTTAACCTTGAAGGCAAAAATGTATATATATTTTTCATGACAGGCACATTGAACAGTAAAACGAGTAACAGCAGAGTGTATACTTGATGTGTTCTGTCTTCTCATGATTATGTGCTAGTAAGTTGTGTTAATATTTTACTCAGTCTCATTTATTTGCTAAGCATAGGGAATGTTACGTATATTGATCTTAAACATAAATAAGTATAGGGTATTATATATTTGGAATCTAACTTGTAGACTCAAGCTAATCTTACTGCCTCTTTTTCACACTTGTTGAAAAGTCTGTGAAGAACATAGTAGGTTAAGAATCTCCAAATTTGGAAAATGTGTATGATGTGAAACTGAAGTGCTTTATTAAAAATAAATGCATGATAACTAAAAAAAGAAAAAAGAAAAACAGAATGTTTATTAAAGGAATAAAAAGAGTAGGATGAAAATGGGAACTAGTATATGGTAAAACAGAAAACAGGTGGTCTCAAGGAGGTACAAAGTAAAGATCATTTCAGATTATTTTAAACAGTAACAAAGAATAAACCATAGAAAACTGAATCTTAAGCAGAAAACATTTAACTAATTATAAATAAATATATATACATATATATACACATATGTAATGTACAGGTATTGGCATTCTATAAATCATAAAATGCAGATTAAAGTAGTAAAAGCAAGCACAGATAAGGGGTGAGAAATACTGTGTTCGTAGATTGCAAGACTCAACAGAATAAAGATTTTAATTCTTTCCAAGATGATCTACAGATTTAACATTCCAATAAGCTCTTTTATAAATATGGATAAACTGATTCTAAAATTCATATGGGAAGGCAAAAGAACTATAAAAGTTAAATCAATTTTAGAAAAAAGTAAATTGAAAAAGCTACACCACACAATTTTAAGAATTCCTATAATGTTACAATAATCAAAACAACATGGTACAAATTACAGACAAAAGAGAAACAATATAGGAAAGGGCAAAGAATTAAGCAATAGAACAACATAAACATGGCCAACTGATTTTTGATCAGAATAGAAAACAATTCCATTGAGAAAACATAGTTTTGTCAACAAATGTTGAAGCAGTTGGACATCCACATGCAAAAACACCCCTTACCTTGACCTCAATACCTCATTATCTTTTACAAACATTAACTCCAAGTGTTAACTATAAACTTCTAGCAAAAAGCAGCAGAGGAAAATCTTTGTAACTTGGACCCAGCAAAATGAATTCTCAGACATGACACCCACAGTAGGGTTCATAAATAAAAGGTATTATTATTTTTTCTCACAAATTCAAGTTCATCAAAATGAAAAACTTTTGCTCCATAAAAGAAACAGTTAAGAGAACCAAAGTATGACCTATTTTATATTTCCCTTTCCAATCTATGTGCCTTTTCTTTCTTTTTCAGCACAGCCTTACTGTGCTGGCTAGGACTTACAATATAATGTCAAATAATGGTGATAGAAGCAGACATCCTTGCTTTTTCCCCCATATCTTTGGAAGAAAGTAGTCACCACGTTCACCATTAAAATGATATTCATCCATGGACATGGACAACAGGTGGGATTGACTTTGGGGGGAATGGGGGGATGGGGAGGGGGACAGAGGGGAGCAAAAAGGGGATGGATGTAATACAACAACAATACAATTAAAAAAAAAAAAGAATTATATTTGTGCCCTTTATCATACTGAGGAAGCACCCTTTTATTCCTAAATTCTTGAGTTATTATTAATGGATATTGAAATTTGTCAAATATACTTCTGCATTAATTAACATGATGAAATGATTTTTCTTTCTTAGATTGTTAATATGGTAATTATGTTGAATTATGGTAATTATGTTTTGAATATTAAGCCAGTTTTGCATTCCTGAGGTAATCTTCAATTGGTCATAATATTCTTTATATATTGCTCAATTTGATTAGCCACTATTTTGTTGAGAATGTTTAAATTTTTGTTCATGGGGAATACTGGTCTACAGTTGTCTTGTTTTGTAAAGTCTTTCTGATTTTGGAATCCGGATAATGCTGCCTTCAGAAAATGAATTAGGGGAGTTTCTATTTCTTCTTTTTTCTGGAAGATGCCATATAGAATGATGTTAATTCTTCTGTAACTGGGAGAATTTAATAAGTAAAATTATATATACCTGAGAGTTCTTTATTGGAAAGTTTTAACTAGAAATTCAATTTATTTAATAATTGCAGAAATCCTGAGGTTATCCACTTCAGCTCAGCAAAATTTTGATAGTTTGTGCTTTTCAAGAAATTAGTCATTTCATCTAACTTGCCAAACTATTTGCAGAGTTGTTTGTTATAATCACTTCTTATCCTATTGACATCCGCAGGGTCTGTCATGATTTCCCACCTTTTTCTTCCTAATATTAATGATTTACATCTTATTTTTCTTTGTTAATCTTAGGAGATTTATCAATTTCATTGACCAAAAAAACCAGCTTTGGTTTATTTGATTTTCTTTATTTCTTCTGTTTTCAGAGTCATCGATTTATCTTTTAACTAGTATCTCCTTCCCCCTGTCACTTTGGGTGTATATTGCTTTTCTCCTTCCAGTTTCCTAAGGTAAAAGCTTAAATTATTAACTTAAGAACTTCCTTCTTTTCTAACATAAGTTTTTTCCCCCATTCTATGATTTTAACCTTCCTATATCATTATATTTGAAGTGAGTTTCTTATAGACAGATATAGTTGGGTCAAATTTTAAAAAAGATTTTATTTATTATTTTTAAAGAGAGGGGAAGGGAGAGAAGCAGACAGACATTTATGTATGGTTGCCTTTCACCTGCCTCCAGTTACGGACCTAGCTGGAGACCTGGCTTGCAACCTGGTTGTGCCCTGGCTGGGAATCGAACCAGCAACCTTTGGGTTCACAGGCTGGCTGGCGCCTCATCCACTGTGTCACCAGCCAGGGCTGAGTCAATTTTTACTTGCATTTAATATAATGATTTAGATGTGTTTAAATTTAGATCTACCATTTTATTACTTGTTTTCTGTTTCTTCTGTTTTTGTTTCTCTTTTCTTACTTGTTTGCGGTTAAACTTTTAGCATTTCATTTTAATTTATCTATTTTTTACTATGTCTTTTCATAAATAGTTTTTTAAAAAAGTTTTGTGGTGGCTCTAGAGATTACTATATATATATATATATATATATATATATGCACTTTAAACTTCAGTCTACTTGGAATCAAGATTTTACTACATCAAGTAAAATATAGGCACTTTACACATATATATGTCCTTTTATTCTCCACAACTTTGTTATAGTTTTTTGATATATTATGTATACATATATTGAAAATTCCTGTCAATATTATAATTTTGCTTTCAATTAAGCATTTTTAAAAGTCAAAAACAGACAAATAGTTTATAATAGCATTCTATTGCTCTTTTTTCCACTCCTGATATTTAAAGTTTTCCTTTGGTATCATTTCATTTTATTCTGAATAACTTTTTTAAGCAATTCTTTTAGAGCACATTGGCTGGCAACATTCTATTCATGATCTTTTATCTGAAATGTCTTTATTTCATTTCCACTCCACAGGATATTCTCACTGAATATAGAATTCTGGGTTGGTTGATAGTTCTCTTCTTCTGAGACTTAAATAACCCAAATGTCAAAACTTTGACGATTGTCCCACATGTCTTTGAGGTTCTGTTTTATTTTTAATTTGTTTTCCTCTGATTTTCAGAATAGATAAATTCTATGTATCCATCCAAGTTAATTGACACTTTACTGTTTCCTCTTTCCTGATATACAACCTACCCAGTGAGCATTTTGATTGTCATTTTCAATAATAAAATTTCTAGTTTAGAACTTCATTCTTTTTTTTTTTTTTTTTTAAGATTTTATTCATTATTTTTAGAGAGAAGGGAAGGGAGGGAGAGAGGGTGAGAAACATCAATACATGGTTGCCTTTCACCTGCCTCCAGCCACAGACCTGGCTGGAGACCTGGCTTGCAACCTGGTTATGTGCCCTGGCTGGGGAATCGAACCAGCGACCTTTGGGTTCGCAGGCTGGCACCTTATCCACTGTGCTACCAGCCAGGGCCAGAACTTCATTCTTTATATCTCCTATTTCCTTGCTGGGACTTGCTAATTTTCCAACCATTTCAAGAAGATTTTAAATTGCTTCTTGGTGCATTTTTATAGTAGCTACTTACTTTAAAAGTTTGTCAGATAACTCTAACATTTATGTCATCTTGGGGTTAACATCTGTTGTTGCTTATTCCTGTAAGAGCTGAGATGTTCCTGGTTTTTCATGCCAAGTTATTTTGGATCATATCCTGAATATTTTGAGTATTATGTTATGAGACTTTGGGTCTTCTTTAAACCCCTTGGAGAATGTACATACTTTTGTTTTAGCATGCAAAATAGGTCAGTTAGGTATAGGTTACAAGTTCCAAATTCATTTCTGTGGTCTGTCACTCCAAAGTCCGTTTTCAAAACCTTTGCAACACTATTTGGGTTTGTCCTAAACATGAGCCACTTAGTTAGTTTAGGCCTTGGCAGTGGTATTGCTTTAGATCAGTTCTTAAAGTCTTTGGTATGCTGATTAGAATCATATCTACATATGACAAATGTATAGCTTAAGAGTAGGCTTAGGAGTTTAAAAATGATAATGGGGTTGCTTTCTAGATATCTTCCCTTTCTGTAATCTTCCCCGTAATTTCTGATTCCCTGGGGTTCCTTTTTGTGGCCCTCTAGCCAGAATGCTGGAGCTTTAGTTTTTGTGCTTTGCTGCACACTTCTAGGACTATGTCCATGTCTGGGGTCAGGTAATAGAAAGATTGGGAGTGGGAGGCAGGAGATGGAGAGGTGAAGGGGTAGCACCTCACCAATGGTTTGGTGGTATTTTGAATTCTCATCTTCCCCAGTTTGCCCACTATTTACTTTTCAAAGCCCTCAAATAGCTATTCCATGCATTTCTTCCAGGTTTTACAGCTGCATTCAGTGGGAGACACAATGTGGAATGATTTAACTCTATCTACACTGAAACTCTTAAATGCTAGTTTGACCAAAATTCTAACAACAGGTTTTAGTTAAATTATATTCTAACTAGACTTTGTTTAATAAAACTTAAGCCTACTTGCTCGCCTATACTAGCAACACACACCTTGCTCTTAACAGGCTTGGCATATTCTTTTTTGTGAGAATCCTCACTCATTCCTCTAGGACAAGTGACAAATCCTGCATTTCACTTATCACAGTCTCTCTGATATCAAGTAGAGGTCCCATAAAATGAAAGTCAGTGCCCTAGAGTGCAATAAAGAAATAGCAGTTAAAGATTATTTTATCCTTGGTGTTTATACTTGTCTTTCCTCATTTTTAACTATGATAGTACTGACTTGAATTAATTAAGACTCAAAACATGTTAAAAGATTACCTTAAAGATCACACAAACTCTGAGGTGAAGTTCAATTAAAGGTACTTGATGCAAAAGACAGTTTTCAAGAACAAAATATACTGAAAAAAATTAAAGTTAATAAGAACAAAAACCAAAAGCTTAGGCAGAATCCAAGAAGCTAGATGAAGAGTGAATCAACCAAGTGCCATACAGCCAATTTCAACATATACAGAGGCATACTTAAAGGAAGGACTCAATTATCTAGACAATCATGACACTGACAGTATGGGAAATCCAAAAATGTTTCTTTTCCATGTTTAAGGAACATAAGATATAAAAAATGCGGGCAATGAAAATACCAAAGACAGCAGCAGAGCTGTCCTTCACAGTGAATAATCCAAAAATTTGAGGTGGTGTCAGTTCAGTCTGATTTTGCTACAAACTTTTGGAAAGTGATCATGAGGTATAAAGTAAAGTAAAGAGCTGTGTGGTAAATTAACACCTCCCCCAAGGATTATGTGTGCTGGCCAGCAATAAATACATTAGTAACAATGAAAAACAGCTAATGCTATCAACAGGAATGTTTGAAAGAATCTGAATGAGAGTGACAAAGTATACTATCAGATTTTGAATTTAGCATGCAAAGACTTAAGAACAATATCCTGCTTGGATTTCAAAATTAAAGGTAAGTGTACATAGAGATAACAATGAAAGCCTACCACCAAACAATACATTTTTTGAATACTGAAAACTTTAACAGATTTTTAGCTATGGTTTAGAAGAATTAACCAAACTAAAATGTCAACAAGGCCTGTAATCACTTCCGAATTACTGTAATTTGTCAGGGAAAGCAAGGTTAAATGCAAAAATATTATAATACAGAATAAAACACCACCACATCATAGATGAATATTAAAACCAAAGAAACCAAAAAAGCAAGTGATCAAAAAAATCACCCCCCTATCCAAAATTTAAGGATAGCAGAATATCCTTAAATTGGAAGTGCAAATTCTCAGGCCTCACCCAGGCTCTAACACCTGGGGACACAGCCTAGCAACCTGTAGTCTACCAGGCCCTCCAGCTCACTCTCATGCATTCCAGTTTGAGAACCATTGTCCTAGATGAGCAATGCTTTGAAGTATCTGCATCTATTTCTCTGCTATGTACAGAAGTGCTTTATAACTATTCATTTTAAGAATGTGTTCTCCATACTGAAAGTACTTTTAATGACAAATTTCATTTTGCCTTCTCCAATGTTTCATAAGTTTTGGCTCATGCAGCACTAGAATAAAGTTTAAATATCAATTGCTCTAATTTAATTGTTAGCATTAAATATGTTTCACTGACTTGGTATTCGTTAAATTTTGTTCTAAGAATGTCTCTTGACTTTCTCATATCTAAATCATATATTTTTCTAATCAGTAATGAGCCTTATCTTTTTTTTTCTTGCACAAAAATGTTTTTATGGAGAAATGCATTACTTAAGAGTTTTTATATCCTATATGTTCTATAAACAAAAATCCTAGATACTTCAGGAAACAAGTTTTCTAATCTGTTGTGCATTTTAATCATTCAGTACTCATTCTTTTGCCCAGTTTTTACAGGTTCCACTGTTAAGATAAATGTGTCACAGGTACATGTCCTGCATTCCTTTTTCTTCCTTCCTTTGTCTGATAATAAATGAAAGTGGGAATGGCCAGAACTGTTAAAAAGAAAGTAAATGAATTCTTTGTCTTACTCTTCACAGATGTACTCAACTCACATCCCCCATAGGAGAAAGATGTTCAAAAGGAAATAAAAGTTGCAATATATATAACAAATCTGTAAGGAATCAGGATGTTTGAACTCCAAGGTCAGTCAGATGGCTTGCTCTGCAGAATTCTGGTAAGAAAGGAAAACACTGTGGGCTAGATGGTAATCTAGGACAAAGCACAGATTTCAGACAAGTCTGCAGCTGCATTTAACAAAGATGTGCCTGCTTGTTTGAAATGAGAATTGGGCAATTAGTAATCTATTTAAAACCTTTCTCAAATAAAGGGTGAAATGGAAGAATGCCAGTACTTACATTTTAGGAAAGGTATCTAGGAAAAATGGTTTTTTAATAAAAAATTTTAAATGTCAGCATTTAAAATATAAAGTTGCAATAGAGAGAACACATATAATACTTCTTCAGGCAAACACAGAAAAAGGGGAAAAAGTCCCAAAGTTAAAACTAAAATGCCTGAATTATAGGAATATCCACAGACATTTTAGCCAAGTAACAATAAAGCTTTCAAATAGACAGATAACCTGTCAGGTCAATAAGAACAGTATGCAGCAGGAGCTACTTCAATGAAATGAGACTAGACTGGAGGCTAACCCAAAGGCAGCCTATTGAAGTGCCAAATGAGAATGACAAAACTGGAAAAAGTCAATAGGAAGAATAAAAATAATTATTAGGCATGTTATAAAAACTGGCCCAATTTAACAGTTTGTCCTTACATCCAGAATGCAAAGAAGAAATGAATATCCTCTAAAACTGTATTAGAAGAAAACCGGCAGGGTATGAAATATGATCAAGATCAAAACTCTAGTCCTTAACATGGATTATAAAATTATGTATGATGGGGATTCAACTTGTGACTTAGTGTTTATATGACAAACATAACATCATTGCTGAAACATTATCTAGCAACAACAAAGTCTATAACTTCTCTATAAACAGTTCAGCTTTCATAAAGCTGTCATTAACTTCCTATGTTCAGCATGGTAGATAGGTAGGAAAAAGAAAGCAAAGCAGTTCTAAATCAAGAATTTATAAGAAACTTGTGCTGATTTTCACAACTGAAAAAAGAAAACTTCCCCCAAAAATCACAACTAAAACTTTGTCCTTTATATAATTGTGATAACAATTAGCATATCCAAAATGATAACCTTATAAGTTACCATACAAGAGAACAATTCAACTAATTCTAAGATAGGGTCAGTGAGTTTTGCAACTGAACAAAATATTACATCCCTATATGTTTGATTCTCAATTAAAGCCCCTTAGAATATTGAAGTTATTAAGAGCTCTAGGGGTCAGGAGGATGACAAAATAAGGATATTTTACTTCTATCAAACATTTGCAACTAATACACAGAGGCTTTATTCTTGAAATGAGGCTAATATATTTGATTCTCTTTTTAATCAATTGGATACAAGATAGGATGCAATTTAAAATTTTTCAAAATGTTTCGGAAAGAAATTTTATTGAGTCCACTTAATCTTACTAGAAAAAAGAAATAAATAAGGATGCAAGGGAGGGGGAACATGTTTGGATCACCTCTTCCCTTTGAAAGAGGTACAGTTTTTTTTCACATTTACTCTTGCAATTAAAAAAAAATGCTGTTCACCTATTCATCATTCAGGGAATGATTATACACAATATTAAAAGAAAAAACAAACAAATAAAACCAACCCATATAAACCTTAAGGAACAATTAATTTAAGATTTAGATAGTTATCAAGGAGGAAAAGGCAGGGTAAGTTCTTTCATGATGACAGGGTAGATAGATAGATCCTTTCCAAAAAGGGATACGATTAGAAGAAAGTGCATAAGCATCTTATCAGTCCTTAATTAAAACAGAGGGATGCCCATGACACAGAGCAGTAACAGCTGCCCAGCCCTACATAATCTGTCATCAAGCCAAGTTTGCTTATAAAAGATCATAAGTACAGTTTTCATAGTTTTATTTTTTCAGATATTTTTTGATAAATTTTCAACTGGAAAGAAATTAGTACGAGAAATATTTTGCTGTTGAAATTAAACGTTCTGGTTTCAATTCTTTTTAACGTTCTCCCTTTCCAGTTCTCCTTACCCCATCCAGAAATCCTCCCATCCAGGGCTCATGTATTTTCCTTCTCCAAGTTAGTGAAAGCATACCACATTGATTGCAAGATTCTTACTACATTTCCATTTGTTTTGCCTCAGCTCCTACATTAATCCAAACAATAAGGGCCTTTAAAACATTCATAAATAACCTGCTGCTGCTGCTGGCACCTAGAAGCCGAGTGCAGCAATGTTAAGCAACAACAAATTTCATAGTTCAAGAGGCACAGTTAAGGAAAAAGGTTGCTCCGGAAATTTAGTACAAAGGTCCTTAAAAATTGCATGAAATCAGTTGAGTAACTATAGAAACCAATTTCTTCAGCTCCATGTCACACGTCTCACACCTCAATTGTCTTTATTATTGTCTGCTGTCAGATCCTTAATCAGAAATGTGAACAGGCTTGATGATTTATTCAGCAGGGAAAAGAATCTGTAGGTCAAGTGAAAAATTTCACACAGCCAACACACACACACATACACACACACACACACACCCAACACACACCACATCTTCAACCTTGGGTACTTTCATTTCCTTCTGTTCTCAGCAGCTCTGGGGGCAACTCCAGTGAGATCCAATATTAAGGCTCAATTAAAATAAGCTCCAATTAGTGGAGCTTTTTTCTCTGGGGCTAGAAAAGTCAGGAAATGGATATTGGGAAATGTAAAAAGTCAGCTACTGAGAGGAGGCTGCAGACATAAATGAACTTATTTGTTGATTTCTACAGTTGCTATGCAGAGGCCTCTGGGAGTAAAAGCTTAACCAGTCTAAGCTATAAACTAAACCCCTGCAGCTAAACATGAACTGTGTGAAACAAGGGCTCCATTCCAGAACAGAAAACTGCTGGGCCCAGAAAATTAAAAGCCAGAGGCATTTTCCATTTAAAACTAAATCCCAGTACCGCCTCCCAGCCAAAGAATTATAAGCAGTATCAGATTTACAAAACGAACAATTACCCTGGAAAAATGTAGCCTATTGTACGGTCCCAGATGCTAAATCTCAGAAGTTTCTTTTTTTCCCTTTCCTTAATCCCACATTCTATTCTTCCAAGTGTGCTGCAGTAATTTACAAAGAGCCATTTCTAGACAGGCCTAAACCTTGAAAATAAATTTTAAAAAGAGAGCACATCAGTCATTGACCTCATTTGAAGTACTGCCCTTGCCTTCAGCAGTTCCTGTCCTTCCCCAAGGCGTCTGCAAATGGTATGCAACAGCAAAATAAACCCTGACCTAATTGCCAGGACAGGGCTGCCAGTCCTCCCTCAAACACAAAGACAAACATGGTAACTTGAAAGTCCTACCTCTTTGGCTTTCTGCTTTAATCTCAGCTGTTCTGGATCTTCTTTATTGGAACGACTCTATCAAAGGAAAAGAAAATTTTATTAGAAATTACTAGCATCTAAACACTAGAGCTGCCATTAAATATTTAATAAATGACAATTTTCTCTTGTGATTGAAAACCTTAGCTCCAGGGGAAAATGCCTCAATCTAGTCCTGTGCACTCCCTCTCTGACCACCCTCCCTCTCATCATCTGGGCTGACTGCTGCAGCTCTAGCCGGGAGGAAGCTTATACTGAAAATGATGCTAACAGTGTCAGTCAGGTCCAGTTGAGGCATGACGCTCTCCTTGTTGGAACACAAAAATTCAAAAACAACGATACAGATGAAGGAAAAGAAGGATAGCTGTTGGCTTAAATAATTGAAAACAATCAACACTGGCTAAACCTCAGGCAAACCAATTTTGGAAAAAAAAAAATGGTATTTCAAGGACTATTAAAATCAAGAACCTGATGAGCTTTGAACCAAATCTCCCTCTCTTTAAAAGTGTAATTTGAAAAAAAATTAAGTTAAAAATATGTCCCAGTGTTTCCATTACAGTATCTTATCATCTTTGGGTCCTCTAATCAATGATTATTGAATGTCACTTTCCACACTAATTCAGTTTAACATTCTAAAAAGGAACAATCTTACAGCATTGCTAATGCTATGAATAAAACAAAGGGTAAGGAACTTTATTTCTGACACCAAGAACATTTATCCACTGACAAATATGCTTGGGATAGATGTAGCCTTCTCATTATAACAAATGTGTCTAACTCCTTATAAGTCTGAATATTTGTTCTACAAAATGCAACATCAGCTAATTAAAGATAGCTAACAAAATATAACCTAAAAGTATTTTCCTAATTTACTAAGTTTACCTGATAGGTTTACTGGTTTATTAGTAGTTTTGTTAACAGACAATATAAGAAACTGTTTAGATTTAAGACCACTTTCTAATTTTGAATACCTTGGCTAAATATCAAAGAATCTAATCAAAACTAGTAATTTTGTCCTTCATTTTGTCCCCAAACTACTAAAACAAGTTCACTTCAGCTCAAATGAAGGAAAACTCCTTTGTTATTCCACCTATAAAAGAATGAGTACATACATATGTATTTATATAAAATATATGTATATACACACATATATGCATATACATGCATACATACATACATACATATGTATGTGTGTAATTTTTGCCACAGTACAAAATAGGTACATTTGGCTATTGAGTCTTTATCAACCAATATTAATTGATTATCCATAGTACAAATTCTACTCTGTGTGCCAGTGTTCTAGGCCTTGGAGATAATGAAATGAAATAACAAGAATAAGTTCTGGCTTTCAAGTAATTTACATCTCAAGAAAAATTTTTATAAAAGATAAACATATATGTAACATGTAAGACATTTATGATGGGGAAAATACAAATAATAACTGATAGAGATAAGAGCTACAAAGAAAATAAAATGTGATAGAAAGGAAGAGAGTGGAGTGGGAAGACACTTCTTTGGCTAGGATGGGTGGGAAGACAAATGTGAGGAGTGACATTTGAGTAGAGATCTGAATGGCAAGGAGGCAGCCATGCAAAGATCTAGTGGAAGAACATTCCAGGCAGAAGGCATAGTAATTGCCAAATCTTAAAATGGGAACAAGTTTGGAATACTTGAGGGAAGAAGGCAGGCCTGTGTCATTGGGATGCAGAGAAAAGTTGAGGGAGCTAAGGTTGGAGACAATGCATTGCCTGGCAGGCCACGATAAGGAGTTGGGGTTTAATTTTAATTTTAAAACCAAGTTACTTAGAGGGTTTGGAGCACAGGAGGGAGAAACCACTGACACGACACCTTTAAAAGATGAGTCTGTCTGCTTTGTAGAAGGTGTACAATAGGCATCCAAGACTGGAAGCAGAGGTACTCAGAGCAATTAGGAGACTTTCCTAAAACAAATGTTGTGAATGTAAGACTAGGAAAAAGATGAGGGCAGCTTGGACTAATGCCACAGAGAAGATGATTGGTAAGTGATCAGATTCTAAATATATTTTAGATGTAGAGCCAACCAGACTTATTCATAGGTTGAATATGGGTGTAGGAAGTAAAAAGGGGAGCCAAGCATGACTCCTAGGATTCTGTCCTAAGCAATTGGGAGGATAATTTCAACTTTGTGAGGGGTTAAAGACCACAGCAGACTTAGGGGAAGGAAACTTAATGTTAAGTTTTAGTTGTCTAAGTAGTAGTCTAATCTTCTAAGGTGGGTGGGCCACCACAAGCGTGTGACTGGAGCAGACTAAGTAAAAAGGGAGCGATATGAGGTAAGCTGGGGGCAGGGCGTGCCAAATCACTTAAGGCCTTTGGCAAATTTGGAAGGAGTTTGGTTTTTATTTTAGTGCAAAGGGAAGCAACAGAGACACACGTGACTTGTCATGAAACATTATTCTGAAGATAGTATAAAAATGCATTAAAAAAAGGAGATCAGTTAGAAAACTTTACAAAAGTTCATGTGAAAAATGACTTAGACCAAAGTGGTGAAAATGGTAAAGAGAAAATGTATACATCTAATAGATTAGATGTGAAGAAAGAAAAGATTTAAAGAGGACTTTTATGTTTTCTCTGACTTGATCAGGTGAATATTGGTGTCGTTAACTGCGCTAAGAAAACCTGTAAGTGTAAAAAGTATTTTGAGTGGGAGGGAGATAGAGAGTTCATTTGGATACATTAAATTTGAGATACCTATTGGCCAACTGAATGGAGATTTAAAGTAGGCAGTTAACTATATGAGTCCAGACTTCCAGAATGTAGACTGATTTAAAAATACAAATTTACTAGGGAATATAGACAGAGAAGAAAGCCTAGAACTGAATGCTAGGACGCTACAGTATTTAGAAGTATGGTAGAGGAGAAAAAGCCAAGAGAGAGTGAGAGGGGGTATAATATATTTTATCCAACAATAACTAAACAAGTATTTAATAGTTTGTGACCTTGTTTACAGCATAGTAAGTAATTAGAAATAAAATACCAATAAACCACTTCATTACCCTAGCCATGTGCTTGCTTCTAATACTTCAGGGATCAAGGAAAAGCATCCTCCTGTCCCAGCTATCATTCCCATTGCAGGAGGGGTCAGCATGGGGACTGAGACTGTGGAAGAGCAATGAAGCTGCATGATGACAAAGTTGTGGTGCCCCACATCCTAGTGGGGGATCAAGGCACATAAAGGTACAGACCAGCGGTCAGGAATGCAAGGTGATGAGGGAGACTTAGGGAGACGCACCAAGGCATTGGCCATTGGAAATGAAAGCCAATTATATAAACAATAAAATGAGGGTGTTAGTCACAGTAGCAGCAGACAAAAGGAGTAAGCTCACATGGCTATTTGGGAGCCTAGTTACATTGAGAATATAACTAAATATATCGAGGATAATGAGAATCAAGTTTTGACTATGGAGAAAGTATTTATAAACACAGAAAAGTTAAGTCTGGAAAGAACCCTAAGATATTGATTGGAGTTGGAGGTATCTATGTAAACTCATGGTTTTATAATACATATACACACAGATAAAGAACTACAAATGCATAATTACATATATACACACAAGTGTACATACATAATACTATACATGTACTTTCTACATTTGTCCATTGAGAGGGCCTACATGTAATGACACCCTATCAGCAATGAGCATACAGTGTGCTCTAATTGGTTTCTGGATATCATCCTCAACTATAAACATAAAGGGTTCCCTTGGAGAAATGGCCAATTCTAGGGCTGGGAAGGAAGTGTAAAAGCTGGGCCTGGAATAACTTGTGCCAGAAACTAAGGACATGTGTACTGAATGATCGAGACATGATTAATGGACAGAACTGCCAGCTGGAAGGGTCTCCCACTCAGCAGCAATTTGAGCATCAAAATAAATGATGATAGTAATGGATTACATTCTGTTGGATCAAGGACATCCGTGAGCTCAAACGGATATAAATGAATATGTGCACAAATGAAAAAGAGAAAAAGGAAAGTTTTTCCACACAGTATAGTACTAATAAGTATGAAAGAGATGATGAGAATAAAGAAGCACTATGACAAGCATCATTGAGGTGTCCGATTCAGGCAGACATCATCTATGAATGCTGAAGTTGATATGCAGAGGTTTGATACGCAGAAGTTGATATGCAGAGGAATGAAACATACTGTACATACAATCTTAGAACACCTTTCCTATGGAAAATTTAAAATGGAGAGAACTGGTAGGTACCTACACAACTAGGTGATCAAGGCTGCCTTTTGATATGATCAGCTGAGCGGACTGTAGCATCATTTCTATCTATGTATTAGATACACTTGTATTTAATGTATTTAGAATACATTATCTAAATCATATCATGAGAAAAATATCAGACAAACCCAGGCTGAGAGTCAGTCTACAAACAGAAGGTAAAGTCTTTTTGACTCCTGAAACCTGTCAAAGACATGAAAGAAAAAGAAAAACTGAGAAAATCTGCTAAAGGAGTCTGAAAAGATATGGTAACTGAATATAACACATATTTCTGTATGGGAAAATGGACCATGAAGGGAAAAGAGAGTTGGAGTAGCTGGTAAAATTTGAATGGGGTCTGTGGATTAGATGGAAGTACTTACATTGTTCACATCATGACTTGGAAGGTTACACAAAAGAATGTCCTTCTTTTCACAAGTATATACTAGAATGTTTAGAAGTGATGGGACATCGTGTCTAAAGCTTGCTTTCAAAAGGTTCAGAAAAAGGATAGAGATAACAACTGCATAACATTGTGAATGTGCAAAAATAAAACAAACAAACAAAAAACCCTCTGAATTGAACAGAAAGTAAAAGAATGATAATGAGAGTTAAGAGAGAGAGAGTGCATTGTGTGTGTGTGTGTGTGTGTGTATAGAAAGGGTAGAGATGAAGTAAATATTAATAATGAGGAATCTGGGTCAAGGAGATAAGAGTTCTTTGTACAGTTGTGGCAACTTTTCTCTAAGTATGACATAATTTCAAAATAGTTTTTATAAAGCGATTCACATGTGATTAGGAACAAATACTCTAAAAGGGGTAGCTGCCAACACTAGAAATTAAAACAAAGGTGTTTAAAACACAAAATAAAACTGGTGCCCAAACTTCACACCCAAAATCCTGACCTGCAGAGAAATGTTGGAGCAACAAAATGCAAACTGTAACAGAATTAGCTTTCATTCCATCTACACTGTGAGTCCAAGAAACCATTTAAATTAAGGGAGAAAGTAAGTTTCACCTGTCCTCTCTTTTATTCCCTCTAACCCATTTCTGGAATCCTATATTTTGTTCCATATAATCCTAATTACTCTTATTTTAACTCATATTCTGCCTGTCAACTTTCTAAACTTTCTCAATATTAACTTGGCACATATTAATCATAATCCTAAAAACACTATGAAAATTGTACAGAACATTTTTTGGGGAGGATGTAAGTATGATGCTAGGCACATGGAAATTGAGAATGAGGAGACAAAAGGTATCTCATTAAACTAAATTAACTGAAAGTCACTGTACCATACCACCCCAGGTGTGAGAGATTTTATCAGTAATTTTATTTTAAGGTATCCTTCAGAGAACTCCAAATCTAAAGGCCTACTAAAATCAAGACAATCAACCAACAATAACGTGAATTCTGACCTTCTTACCAGGCCAGGTTCACACATAAATCAGGTAGACCCTTACCTTGGCTGCTTTAAATAATATTTCTCTTTCTTCTAAATCCTTTCTCTGCTTCTCCAGTTGATCCAGCTGTTCAAGAAATTTGAGCTGTGACTTGGTATCACTAGACAGGATATAATTTTCACTTGTCTGGAAAAACAAAAAGTCTTATGATGATCCCAGGCAACACATTCTACATTAGATATTGTTATCAATCAACTAACGGCAGTAACACCAACATATGTAGGGAGCTAAGTGTTCAGGAAGTAGTATTTTTATTTCTGTTAAACAGACATGACAAAAAAAAGAACTATAATCATCCTTAAAATCTGAGAAGTGATTAAGCATTTAAATTGCAAAGTGCTTCAAAGCCTAATAAGCCTCACTCGGGAAGTGGTGGGAGTTTAAGCCAAGCAGATCTTAAAACAGGAAAGAGAAAGCAAACAAGAGTGTAGCATTTAACTACAGTCTACACCTTTTTAGTTAAATTATTGTCCATCTGAGCAGACTTTAATATGATTAATTCTTAGGTCTGTGGAAGAAAAAAAGAAATAATCACTTCCCTGAAAAATATACCAAAGATGAAAGTCATCACCCTTGTTTCCATTGTTTAATAGGTCTGCCCTTGTCAAGTGAGTAACAACTTCCTTCAAAATAACAGCATAAGATAAAATGCAAATGTTAAGACCCCAAATGCTATTTTGAGGTTTCCCTTAAGCTATGACCTTGGGCAGAACCACAGTCAAAGAAATTAAGTATATAATTTATAAATGAGAGCAGTAAGTATAATTATTTGTTTTAATTATTCCGTAAAAATCATAAAATTTACATTGTTTCATTTATTCTGATATCTAGAGTTTAAAACAGTGCTTTCTAATCTAAATACTTTATTTTCTTTATCTGATACAATGATGTATCTATCCCTCCTCACCAATACATATGAGCGTGTGTACGTTTGTGGGAGGCGCAGCAGAGGGCAATTTTCCCAATCAGTATTTAAGATATCCTGCCATCTACTCACCTCAGTAATTCAAACATCCAAGTTACAGGAGAGTGAAGGAAACTGTATAGCTGGAAAGTGGAATGTTTTTAAACATTCAGTCCAACAGTCTGGCTTGTAAATCATGGGTACAGTACCACTCCCATCTTTGTTTTATCCCATGCTTATGGCTGATTCAATTAACAGGGACTGAGAGATTTCATATGTCCAAGATTCTTTTTAAATTAAATTTTTATTGTTGGCATTTAACTAGATCAAAAGAGTATTACATAGTATAATGAGCAAGTGTGTATTATAAGTACTACTTATTTTACTTCATGTATAATATAAGAAGAATTCTCAAATGCTTTTCAAGTTAAATAATATAAGATAGAATATGAAATACATTATAGGCCAATGGCAGAGATATAAACATAAAAGCAGCAGTTATTATGTTTATCATTTTTACCATTTCCATGTTCAGATATACTGGAGATCGTCTACTGACAATTTAATTTTTAAAGATAACAAACACTACATTAAAAAGGCACACAGACTTTCTAAACTTTAACCCCATCTCATTCCCATGCTAAGATTCTTTCTCTCTTTCCCAACTTGGACCCAACCACCTCTGGCTTAATGTATGCATTCTTCTTTTACTTTTCAACATATAAAACAAATCAGTATATCCCTTACTCCTACTGAATCCTTAGCCTTAAGTAAAACAGCAGTAACCTCACTCTTACCGTGTTCCTTCCTGTCTCCCCAGCTGGCCTGACCTTACAGTGGATTAGCAGTGAAAACAGGAGGCCCTAGACTGAATGATTAACACCATCATGAATGATAACACCATCAAGTGAATCCTATCTAAAGAAAGCACTATAGCCCCTCCCAGCTGGAAAGGAAACTGAAGCTTCACCACAGCCACTGACATGCAGAAGTCTGTAATTTTTCCTCAGTGGGAAACCACCTGGCAGAAAGATCAAAAGCTTTGTCCACACGTCACTTTCTACTTCTTTACTGAAATCTCAGTTTATGAACTGGTTGATTAAGAGAATTGTATTTAACCAGGTGAAAGATTATCAAAAGTAGATGGATATCAAATAGGAAAAAAATGGTGGGATTTTGCTTTTAATAAGAGTAGCTCATTTAGTGAAATTTTTGGAATAAAATTTTCCACATTGGCCCTAGCTGGTGGCTCAGTGGATTGGCGTCAGCCTGTGAACCCAAATGTTGCTGGTTTGGTTCCCAGCCAGGGCACATAACCAGGTTGCAAGCCAGGTCTCCAGCCAGGTCTGTAGCTGGAGGCAGGTGATAGGGCAACCATACATTGATGTTTCTTTCCCTTTCTTCCTCCCTCCCTGCCTGTCTGTCTAAAAATAATGAAATCTTTAAAAAAAAATTTCCCATACTGTACAGATAAAAATAAATCCTATCAGGGATGAACTGAAATATAAGAATAGGGCCAAATCTGTGACATTAGATCATTATAATCAAAATCTACAAAGTTATTTTTTTGAAGTAGATTTTGAAGTAGATCCCAATCTAAATGATTATTGTTTCTATTTAAAGAAAAATGATAATGTAGGTACCTTTCTGTATGTACAAATTCAGACAGTGGCATTAGCTGTATTAAGGAATGAGTGCAAGGAAAGGAATGAGAAGGGGAAAATCAATCAAGATAGACCATGCAGAGACAGAAGGTTAAGGAGGTATTGGCTTTAAGCTAACTTATTCAGGGAGGTTCTAGGCAAGGTAGATACTATCTATTTGGCAGAGGATAACTAAATCCTTGGAACATATGCTATTGACATTAGAATTCCATCTGAAGGCTGTACACAACAGAGCTCTGGATACCACTCAGAATAGTAAACTACCTGGAAAAATTCCATATCATACTTAATTGCACATACTACATTTTGTATGGAAACTGCCCACTGTAATAAAAATATAGTATATTATATCTGAAACAAGGGGATTGAGGCAGGAATGGGGAGAATCCAAGTTCAAATAATTATAAGACTGTTTAAAAAGTTACAGTAAAAAGCCAAAAAGGAAAACTAAAGCCCCCACATCCCAAAATTGAAGGTAAATTGTTATCAATTCAAATAGAATATTACAAATTTAGGATGTTAATTATAATCCCTAAAGTAATCACTAAGAAAATATATAAAAATATACACACTAAAGAAAATGAGAAATATGTAATAGATCAACTAAACAAAAAAAGCAAGTAACAGAGGAAATAAGTGACAATAAACACTAAAAGGTGTAGAGAAAAACAGTGAAATAGCAGTTCTTCCCTGTGGTAATTACTTTAAACATAAATGGATTAAACCCCCCAATCAAAAGGTACAGATTGGCAGAATGGATTAAAAAAATATAATCCAACTAGTATTTGCTATCAACAAGAGATTCACTTCATATGAAAGCACATAAATAGGTAGAAAGTGAAAGATGGAAAAAGATATTCCATGCAGGTAATAATAATAGTTCTTTTAAAAAAAGTTTTTTTGTCCCTGGCTGTTGGCACAGTGGATAAGGTGCCAGCTTGTGAACCCACAGGTCGCTGGTTCTATTCCCAGCCAGGGCAACATAACCAGGTTGCAGGCCAGGTCTCCAGCCAGGTCCATAGCTGGAGGTAGGTGAAAGGCAACCATACATTGAAAAAATATATAAAAAGTTTTCAATTAAGGAGAGCCCAGACCCCGACAAGGTTCTGCGGGGCCAGTGCACCAAACACAGGGGACAACTTTTCACAGACAAGCTAAAATGGCTTTCAAGAGCAAGGATCCTGGCTTCAAGTTCAAGTGGAGTAGAAAGATCTTGAGCTCACCTCCTCTCGTTGACAGCAAAACTGCAACTACATATAAAACAACTATGTCTGAGAACCACCTGAAGACTAGCAGAAGGGACTTTCTCCAACTATAGATATAAAGTAAAAGCCACATTGAAACAGGTAGGAGGGGTAGGGGCTAAACCTTGTCAGGACCTACCCTACTCCCCACTCCTCATGCAGTGACTCACAGGTGGGAGAAGTATCACAACCGCAGAGGTCATCCCTGAAGAGAATAGGATTTGAGCCCTAGTCTGGTTGACCTGGACCAGGAAGTGGCTTTGAGAACCAGTGAGGCTTACATCGGAAATCTAGGTTGTGCTCTTTCTGAGTCCTGGCACAGAGGCAGCAGTTTGAAAAGTGTCTAGGTCATATGTGAAGGTGACACATTGATTAATTTTAGGGTGTGTGCTGAAGGGATCTGCTGAAACTTGATCTTGTGTCAGAGGTGCTGGTGGTCACCATTTTTTCCCTTTAATTTAGCTGGTCTGACATTGGCAGGCACCATATCTGACACTATCCATTAACCTTGCTGATACTTTTCACCCCATCCTGGCATTTTCCTGAGGACCTACTCAGGATAGCACCTCCTGCCCTGCCACACCCAGTGGGCAGCCTCACTCAACACCAGCACACAGAGTGTGTCTGTAGCCATGGGTGTGGGCTTTGCAGCCAGCTGAATTGAGGACTGCCCTGCACACCCGTGAGCCTGTAACAGCTGTGGCCAGGCCTCGGCCAGCAGGCCGGAGACCAGCCTTGCCTGTTGGTGTGGCCTCAGAAGTTGTGGCCCAGCCACAACAGACGGCCACACTAGTTCACCCTCTAGAGCACCTGGCTCTGGTGACAAGGGGGACATCTTCTAAATAAGGGCCCCACAGGACACTTTCTAAATAAGGTCACTTTTTGAAGACCAAGAGATTTAGCTGACCCTACCTAATATAATACATAGAAACAAACAAGCAAAGTAAGGATAGAAAAGAATGTTATAAACAAACAACAACAACAACAAAGGACAAAACCTCCCAAAAAGAACTAAATGAAACAAGTAAGCTTTCTACTAGATGAAGGGTTTGAAGTAACAGCCATAAAGATACTCACTCAACTCTCCAGACCAATAAATAAACATAATGAGAACTTTGGCAAAGACATAAAAATTATACATAAGGACTTATCAGAACTGGAGAATGTAACAGTTGAAATGAAAAATAACTGGAGGGAATCCACAGCAAATCAGATGTTACAGAAGAATGGGTCAGCAATCAGGAAAACAGGATAGTGGAAATCACTCAGTTGGAGGATTAGAAAGAAAACATAATTAAAAGGAATGAAGATAGCATAAGGGACTTTTGGAACAATATCAAGAACACTAACATTAGAATCATAGGGGTCCCAGAAAAAAAAGAGAAAGAGAAAGAGATGGAAAATCTATTTGAATAAATAATGGATGAAAACTTTCCTAACTTGGCAAAGGAAACAAGAGATCCAAAGGAAGCAAGGAGAGTCCCAAACAAGATGAACCCAAGAGATCCACACCAAGACACATTATAATTATGCTGTTAAATGTTAAAGAGAAAGACAAAATCTTAAAAGCAGCAAGAGAAAAACAACTAGTTACATACAGCTGACTTTTCAACAGATACTTTCCAGGCCAGAAGGGAGTGGCATGATATATTCAACATGATAAGGAAAAAAAACCTATAACCAAGAATACTCTACCCAGCAAGGTTATCATTCAGAATTGAAGGAGAGATCAGGATTTTCTCAGACAAGCAAAAATTAAAGTAGTTCATTACCACTAAACCAGCATTATGAGAAATGTTAAAGGGAATTCTTTAAGTGGAAAAAAAAAAGGCCAAAACTAGAAGAAAATAGATGGAAAAAAATTTCACAGGTAAAGACAAACATATAATAAAGATAGACCAACCACTTACAAATGTAGTATGAAAACAAAATGGCAATAAGCACATATCTATTAATAATAAATGGAATTAATTATTTAATTAAATAATTAAGTGTTCCACTGAAAAACTGTAGAATGACTGAATGGATACAAAAATAAAAACCAAACAGAAACAAGATCCCTACATATACTGACTACATGAGACTGCAGAATGACGCATGGAGACTGAAAGTAAAGGGATGGAAAAGATTATTTCATGAAAATGTAAATGAAAAAAAGTTAGGCTAGTAATACTTTTACTAAGACACAAAGACTTTAATACAAAGGCCATATGACAAGAGACAAAGAAGGGCCCAGTAATTCCACTTCTGGTGGCTTATCTGAACAAAATGAAATAATACAAAAAGATGTATGCACCGCTATGCTTACTGCAGCATTGTTTACAATAACTAAGTTACTAAAGCACACATGCACACATACACTGAAATATTACTCATCCATGAAAAAGAAATCAATCTTCCCATTTGTGACAATGTGGACAGACTAGAAGATAGTATGCTTAGTGCAATTAAGTCAGAGAAAGAAAAATACTGTATCATTTCACTTAGGTGTAGAATCTAAAAAAGAGCTAAAGAACTAACAACAACTGACCTATTGACACAGGAAACCTGTAACTGCTAGTGGGTTGGGCAGTGGGGGTATGAGAAAAAGGTTAATGGGGTTAAGAGGTACAAACCTATAAATAAGTCATGGAGATGTAAAGTACAGCATGGGAAATATTAATAATGTAACTTTGTACAGTGATAGATGGATAGTGGACTTTTGTGGTGATCACTTTGTAAGGTATATAAATGTGAAATCTTACCATGTTCTATACTTGAAACTAATGTAATATTGTATGTAAACTGTACTTTAATTCAAAAGAGCTTTACATTTCAGAATAAAAATTAGATATGAAAAAATTTTTTTTCTCCTGGTGATCACATATTTATGTCAGTCCTGCAAAGTCTGATAAAGATTTATACAAGTGAGGACCTCAACAATTATGTAAACAGCCCTTCTTAGGTTCCATATGAAACAGAATGGAGAGAAAAGAGAATGACTCCTCCAGGGAACTATAGGTGACACAGTAGCTGACACTGCCCTGGATGGCTAGGACATCGTCACAATGACCATTCTCGCAAACTCAAAACCTCAGGAGGTTCCCACATACCATGTTATACAAAATCTAGCTATAAACATTTCTTGATATAGAGGGAAACAGTTTATCTTTTTTCTTTTTCATCCCTCATGATCACCTCTCCTCCAAAAACATAATTAAAATAAATCAAGGGCTTCCATCTAAATGATGACAAGTGGTTTGGTTCACACCAATTAGGACAGACTATTCTTGTATTTAATTTTTTTATAAAAGCAGTCAATAATGATAATGAGTGGCACCAGCAGCATTAGCACTCAATGTGATCCTTTAACTTTTTAAAAGGAACGGGGTGTTAGCAGAGTACAGATCACTGAAGAGAACAGAATTATCCAATATTCCATACTAACATACCTTTCTTCCCAATCAAAAGCTTTAGTAGAAGAAACCTCAGGCAGAACAGTTACATATTTCAATTTAAACTGAAATAGATGCTTTAGATACCATTTTAAACTCTATTTTAATTTTATTTGTCATGTGAACCTACCTAAAGAAAGCAACTTAGGGATGAGACTTTGATTTTCTATCAACAGGAAATATGTCTCAACCATTTATTTTCTCTAAAAATATACTTAGAATATTAATCCATACCTAAAAAACTACCCTGAACATGACAAAGAGGAGAAGAGTCTGCACTTCTGTAATGGTTTCCTTTACCTTGTAAGTTGTCATTCGATGCTGTGCAATTGTTGTCAGTTTTTCTAGAAGGCCTCGTAATCGCTCCTGTGTTGCATGGGAGATCAAATTCACAGCATCAGAATTAAGTTCCGTAATGTCATGCTTTTTACCTGTGGAAGCAGAGAAAATCCATTACGTGTTTTAGTGGAGGCTGATAATTGAAATAATTAGCACAGCAGGTATTCTGTTCCCCCTGGAAGTCATACCCATTATGAATAAAGGTTTGGAGATTATGATTTTCCTGGTAAAGTCACAACTTCAAAGATCTTAGACATTATATTAATAAAACCTAGCCTGAAGCTTCAGAAAATATAGACATTGTTTTACTTAGCCTCTAGAATCCTTCTCCTTGCAAGGTCATTTATAGGACAAAGTTAATAAGAACACAAATCAAATCTAGTGTTCAGGGAGAAAAATGGTAACTGCAGAAATCAGTGGCATATTGTTAATTTTAGTAATTAAAAAAATAGAAAATTACATGTAGTCCTACTTGACACTGTTAACAATTGATGACATTTCAATGAATTCAGATTGTGAGTCTCTGTTTAATGCCTTGTCTATAGAAATACACATATTCCTTTTATCTATTACCAATCATGCTTATGCTCGGATAAAATCTTTTAAAAAAATTAATTACCAGGTTAATTTCTTTATTATTCTTAGAGATAAGGGAAAGGAGAGAAGTAGAGGGGGGAAAAGACATCAATGTATGGTCACCTTTCATCTGCCTCCAGCCACGAACCTGGCTGGAGACCTGGCTTGTAACCTGGTTACCTGCCCTGGCTGGGGAATCGAACCAGTGACCTTTGGGTTCACAGGCCAGAGCCTTATCCACTGTGCCACCAGCCAGGGGGTTGTAATTAATTTTCAAGTTGAAATGGATTCAAAGTCTCATCATTTCACCCATCCATTTGAATAACTTCTCTTTCACTATATCTCCTTCCATGAATAAACCAAACTTTTTTTTTTTCCTTTTGTTAACTAGAAAGAAACTTTTAGGAAAACAATTTGGACCACATGGTTAAAGGCAGAAGTTCATTTATAAATCAACCTCATCATTATTTAAATAGTAATTGTCCAACTTAGTGAAACTACCTGTATCAGCAGACACCTAAATCTAAAGATACAGGTAATCAGGTAGTCTAATTTATTTATTTATTTTTTAATTTTTAAAGATTTAATTTATTATTTTCAAAGATGTGGAAGGGAGAGAGGCAGAGAGGGAGAGAAACATCAATGTATGGTTGCCTTTCACCTGCCTCCAGCCACGGACCTGGCTTCCAACCTGGCTTCCAACCTTGTTATGTACCCTAGCTGGGGAATTGAACCAGCGACCTTTGGATTTGCAGGCCAGTGCCTTATCCACTGTGCCACCAGCCAGGGCAGGTAGTCTAATTTAAATGAGCTTTTATAGTGTTGTTGTGTTCATTTTTACATATAAACATGTAAATTTTAAAAATATCACTGTTTGATTTTGCACTCTAATCTGAAATATACATTCATCAAAGTGTGAATGAGTACAGTAAAAATAAACTTTAATTAAAAGCCAACAAGTCTTACATACATTCTTTAATCTTACTCCATAATAAATGTTAAACTTTACTTCAAAATGAGGACTATAGTAAATCAAACAGGAAGAAGTTATGAAGTTATCCACCTTCTCCTTAGCCAAACCTTCAAAATGTAGTTCATCACTTTCTAGCAAAACTGAATTAATCACCAATTTTAGATGCAAGAAAGGAAAACATAAAAAACTACAAAGTCAAATCTACTTTACTAAAACCATCAGCATAAACAAATAGCAGGATCTTTCTACAAAAGGGGCAATACAATTTCAAAACAATCTCATGATTAAAATTACAACTAAACATAGGGTAGACAAAGAATGAAATGCCAGTTCATGCTTAAATTAAAACAATGAACATTTTAAAATATTTAGTTTTAATGGGAAACTTTGAAAATAATTTTACATGTATGTAATAAAATAGATATCTTATGCAAAAGATCAGTTTCAAAATACTAGAAATAAACAAGACTGGGATTTGCAAACAATTCCAGGGCTTAGTGAGCAAACATTGTTAATATCTTCACTATACCTATAAGAAAGTGACAAAGTTACAAAGTGAATACTGTAAAAAAAATTTCCACTTTTAAATAAAACACTAACAAAGTCAACATAACTGATTAAAAAGATGTAATTGGTGCTTGCAAGCTGTCATGCAATTTTACAGAATGTCTGTGCAATTTAATTTAGGCAATCACAAAGAAGAGAGAACACTGGTATGTTTACTCTCCTAAGATGTTTAAGTAGAAAAATCTACTACCAAAAACTTTGGAGGTGAATTTATAATTTCAGTTATTAAGGAATGGTCTTAGTTTTCAACTGTTCTGTAAAAAGGGAATTTTACTATAAATGAAAACACTTCTAGAAATACATTAACTCCATCCACTCTATAGTTTTTTTTTAAGCTTCAACAATTCATAAATAAGAAGTTTCACAATTTCTTGTCATATTAAAAGACAAGTTTGTGCTTCATCAGGTACTACAAAGAACAAGGCAACCAATCTATGTTTCTCTCTCACATTGGTGTTTCTCTTTCTCTCTCTCCCAAACCCCCCCACTCACCTTCCTTTCGCTCTAAAATCAATAAACATATCCTGAGGTGAGGGTTAAAGAAAATAAATAAATAAACAATAAATAAAATATTTCTTTCTATAACACCTATGAAATCTTAGTATTTCCAGAGTCTCATTTAAGAGTCTCAGGAAGACCAACCAAGACTATTTCTTGATAATATTTTCCCTGGAACAGGCAATCCTATTAGATCAGTAAGTGTAAATGGCACTTACCAATGTCTAAAATTCTCTTTTGTAAAGGTCCAATGAAAAGAAATGGTTCATCTTTACATGAGTGAACAAGTGTACCAACCAATTCAGAGTTTGTTGCTAAGATGCAGGCATTTTCTTCATTGAGGTTGACCCCTGCCATGGAAGTAACATCATTGAGGTCATCTTCATCTCTAATAAAAACAAAAGATACAGATTTTTGTTAGGGGTGGTGGTTGTGGTATTTATGTGTATGAATGATTAGAAAGCAAATAATTATAGATCTCTCTACAGCAAAAGACATGATCTGACTCAATTCATCCAAACAAAAGAGGAAATGAAGAATGGCTGCTCTCTTTCCCTGTAAGCCTTTAAAATTAATTGGTACCTCTAATCATTGTGTACATTTAATATCAGAAAAATAAATCAGATGCAACATGTCTTCTAGTGCAGTGGTACCCAAACATTTTGATGCCAGGGACAGGTTTCATGGAAGACAATTTTCCCACAGACCATGGGGGTGGGGGTGGGGCACAGGCAGAGCTCAGGCCTGGGAGATGGGTGGGAGACAGGAAGTAGAACTCAGTACAGCACCCAAGGACAGAGAGCAAGGAGGCTGGGGACCCCTGTTCTAGTCTTTCACCCATCTTTCACTCTCTTGAATGAATACATTAGATGAAGAGAAATTTCAAAGCTGTACTAAGTTACCCACAAATCCCCTACAATGAAAGACACAAAAATGAAAACAAGGTTTCTTTGTTTTCATCCAGGATCATTAAAAGCCCCTCATATTTCTCCAGTGCACCCCACTGTTCCACTAAGGAGGCAGCAGAAATCGCCCAGTCCTGAAAGGTTCATACCCACATAAAGGCCCTTGAAAAGAAGTTTTGTTGACTAGACATTCTGAAACCAAATGGTTAAAACCAGTTTGGTTTTTCTGCTTCAGACTTTAGGTGTACTCCTTCTGAACCAATTGCATTCATTAAACCACAGCCTCAAGCAAATGGCTACAAAGGGCGTACACATAACATAGAAAACTATACATACACAGACATAAAAGATATACATATCAAACACAAAATACAGTAACTTTTTATCTAATAAAACCGCTACATGCAGTGGATAAGGGCGGGCCTGTGAACCCAAAGGTTGCAGGTTCGATTCCCCAGCCAGGGCACATAACAAGGTTGCAAACCAGGTCTCCAGTCAGGTCTGTGGCTGGAGGCAGGTGAAAAGCAACCATACATTGATGTCTCTCTCCCTCTCTGCCTCTCTCCCTTTCCCTCCTTCTAAAAACAATGAAATAAAATCTTAAAAAAAAAAAAAAAAAAACCTTTAAAAAGAAAAAAACTGCTACATGACTACAGTACAAAGAAGAGTATGTAAGTTTAAAGGGGAGAGGGGGTAGTTGGAGGAAGAGGCTAAGATTTTCCCTGGCACTTTTATGACCTTATATAACAAGTACATCATTGATCATAACTCACACACCAATACCTGACATAATTTACACAAACATGATCATATAAAAAGATATTTCTCTTTATTACATGAGCCAAATGGTCTATCATGTGGTCTATGGCAATAGGTTTAAGTTATGAACCTCCCTGTGGTAATACACTGCACAGAAGAGGGAAATAAATTATAATTGTCAAATACTCAAGAAATAAAGGCTTCTGATATTTAAAAAGCAGCAAATTTAGATGTGAAAGTGTTCATACTTAAAACATAAATGAGATGCAAAACAAATGAAAGTAAATACAGTGCTAGATCCTGCAGTTGTCAAGAGAAAAAATAGTGTTTTTACCATGAAAACAGTATATTTAAAAGCTCAACATTAACAGGTATGTTTCTGCAATGAGGAAAATAAAAAAGTAACAATAAAAATCAATACCTCACACCACCAAATTAAATATGGACTATAAAGAAACCATATGCAGCCCTGGCTGGTGGCATAGTGGATAAGGCGCTGGCCTGAGAACCCAAAGGTCGCTGGTTCGATTCTCAACCAGGGCACATAACCAGGTTACAAGCCAGGTCTCCAGCCAGGTCCGTAGCTGGAGGCAAGTGAAAGGCAACCATACACTGATGTCTCCCTTCCTCTCTGCCTCTCTCCTTTCCCCTCTCTAAAAATAATATAGTAAAATCTTTATATATATATATATATATATATATAAAAAGAAGAAACGAAAAAGAAACCATATGCAAACGGTTGGAGTCTACCATATCAAACATCAGAGGTATTATCAGAGGCTGAGAATGGTCCTAAGAATCATTTGCTATCTATGTAAATTATGTAAATAAAGTAGATGTCCAGAAATATCAAAACATTTAAACATCTAAAGAGTGGTAGAGACCATCCTAAAGATGAACCAAGATCTGAGTAAGAAAACAAAATATTTTAAGAGATCTGAGAAAAAGTGTTTTTAAAAAACTAGTACCAATACAATGAAAACAGCCTTGGCCAGGTAGCTCAATTGGTAAGAGCATCAACTTGATACACCAATGTTATGGGTTCAATCCCGAGTCAGGGCACATACAAGAACCAACAAATAAATGCACCAGTAAGTGGAAGAACAAAGCAATGTTTCTCTCTCTTTCCTCTAAAATAAATAAATTAAAAAAATTTTTTTTAAAGAGAGAATGAAAAAACAAGCCTCAGACTAGGAGAAAATATTTGCAAAAGACACATCCAATAAAGAGCTGTTAAAGAAAATATATCAAGTCTTAAAACTCAACAACAAGAAAACAACCCAATTAAAAACTGAGTCAAAGATGTGAACAGAACCCTGATCAAAGAGTAGAGAAAAATAGGTATCAAATACGCATATGAAAAGAGGTTCTCCATCTTATGTTAATAGGGAAATGCAAACTAAAACAATGAGATACCACCACACATCTATTAAATGGTCAAAATCCCGAACATTGACACCACCCAATGCTGGTGAGGATGTGGAACAACAGGGA
Organism: Noctilio leporinus; assembly: GCA_004026585.1. Classification (NCBI taxonomy): domain Eukaryota; kingdom Metazoa; phylum Chordata; class Mammalia; order Chiroptera; family Noctilionidae; genus Noctilio; species Noctilio leporinus. Next base: position 426,294 of record PVIW01000600.1, read on the forward strand.
CTTTCCTTCATTGCTGATGGGAATGCAGAATGGTACAGCAACTTTGAAAGACAGCTGGGCCGTTTGTTATAAAAGTAAACATACTCTTATCATAAGACTCAGCAATTTTACTCCTTGGTGTTTACTAATAAAAGAGTTGAATACTTGCATGTGTACACAAAAACATGTGCATAAATGTTTGTAGCGGCCTTACTTGTAATTGTACAATCTTGGAAACAATCAAGATGTCCTTCAATAAGTAAATAAACTGTAGCATATACAGACAGTAAAATATTATTCATCACTAAAAAGATAGGAGCTACCACACATGGAGGAGACATGGAGGAAACTTAAATGCATATTACCAAGTGAAGGAAGCCAAACTGAAAAGGCTACACATTGGTAATTTCAACTATATGACCTTCTGGAAAAAGCAATACTATAGAGACAGTAAAAAGACCAGTGGCTGCCACACTGGTAATTTCAACTATATGACCTTCTGGAAAAAGCAAAACTATGAAGACAGTAAAAAGACCAGTGGCTGCCAGGAGTTAAAGAGGGGGAGGGATGAATATGTGGAGCACGGAGTATTTTTATGGCTGTGAAACGACTCTGTGTGATGATATAAAGGAGGATACACATCATTATACATTTGTCAAAACCTATAGAATGTAAGAACCATAACGTAAGTATAAGCTTTGGGTGATAATGATGTATCAATGAAGGTTCATCAATTTTAACAAATAGGCCACGCTGGCCAGGGATGTTGGCAATGAGGGAGGTTGTGCATGCATGAAAGTAGGGGGAATTCTCTATATTTCATTTTATGGCGAACCTAAAACTGTTCTAATAAACAAAGTCTAATTTTAAAAAGACCAAGTACACCAAGATCAATGAAAAGTCAATTCACTCCGAAACCGATTCCTAACCAGTTATTTTATATCCATAGGACTCAATTTTTTCCTCCTCTGAAAAATGAGTAACTTAGAATAAGTGCTTTCAAAGGCCCCTTTCTGCCCCTTTAAAGAGGCAGTTCTCCTTAACCTGATACAGATCAGCAAGGTGTACTGTGAAGTGAAAAAACAAAACAAAACAAGGTGCAGAATACAAAGTACTTTAAAAACATTACAAACATACATACACACATACATGGGAATAGCATATTTCTAGCAAAATATATGAAAATTGTCCTTTGGAGAGGGACATAAGAGATGCAGAGACTGGAAGACTTATGCTATATTATATACCTTTCTACCTTTTGAATGTTGTATTACATACAAAGTGATATTTTACAAAATAAGTAATTCAACATTTAGAGGGGAAAAAACTGGAGATAAGATGAAATTTACACATAAATCTTATTCTTCCTCTAAAAATCAAATCAGAATTGTATAAGGTGTAAAAATACATGATCTTTATACACACACATATTAACTGTCTACAATCTCAGATGTGCACCAGACACACAGGCCCTGCAAAATGCACCTGACTCACACAGGAGAGTTCTTCTGCACACAGTCCCTGTTATGATCTCACACGTAGGCTGGACAGACCAAGCCAGGCTTACTTACAGCACCTAGCATAGTAACAGAACACAACAGAATTCATCAATGAGGAGACATGTCCCCTGTTTGTATTAATAGCATCTTCTTGCAGTCCTTTCCTGCAAATAGGCAGGAAACTAACCACCCATTAAGATATGTTCTTTCCTGTCTTCCCTCCTTGTATTTGGCCCTAAGCAGAACACAACTCCCTCTAGTAGCACTGTCAGTTGCTATGGTTACAGAGAACAGCAGTAGAGGAAGACCCCTCCGGAGGGAAGAGGTAAAGGTGCCACAATAAATAGTACCCAAGACATTTAAAACTTCCTCTAAGAAAGGAGGCAGAATGAAGGGAAGCAGAGACAACAAAGTGACATAGTAGGACTATTAATAAGAGTAAGACAGATTGGGACAGTAATAAAGGTTTTGATGTTGAGGCATATTTGTGGTTCTTATTTGGTTTTCATTTTAAAGAAGAGAGTGAGAATCTTACAACTGCAGCTTCAAGTTTTCTGGTCTAATGCAGTGCATTTTGATAAAGGCTCTGTGAAAAACCATCTGTTTTATTTTGTTTTAAAAGACATAGAAAAAGGAAATGTAATATTGCCTCAATGGAAGAAGGCTTCTAACTTAAAATTCTGTGAGGTATAATAGGGTATTATACATACCTAATTATCATTAATGCCTTGCATTCTGGCTTCTGAAACTGATCTCATTCTTTAGCTTTTGATAAAGCTAACCACTACTTGAACCTGCCTTAAATCTCTTTCATCCTCCTAAGGTCAATAATAGAACCAGACTACTAATTCTTCAGAAGTAGAGTGAAGCACTTCACTTTCCTGTTCAAAACCTTTCATGTTCCCATGAACTTGACCTGATTTCAGGCCTTCCAGGACCTTAACTAACTAGTCCTCTACCCTCCCATTATTTGACTATCAACTAGCTCCACTGATTCTGGCCTTTGCTCAGGTTATTTATTCCCTTCTGGTTCTAGTCATCAACTCCTCTTGGTTTGTTATCTTTCAGCTGTCAAAGCCTTATTTATATCCCACACCTCATATTAAAGCATCTTTATGACCTCTCTCATTCCTGGCATAATATGTAAACAGTAGCTAACTGGTTGGGGAATTTCTATGTGTTCAGTGTGCTGTCATCATTACAGTGTACTGAGAAGTAGAACAGCAGTTAACAATGATGGTGGCTCTTGGTTGAATGCATAACCATAGAATAATGACCCTACCACTTACTATCTATGTGAAATAAAGCAACTAACCTCTCTAGATTTGCATCTTCAGTAAAATGGGACATTATGACCCCATTTAGACTTAGATTGAAGGAATTAATCCATATGACAGAAAAATTACCCTAATGTTATACATAAAGAGCTTCTACAAATATCCAAGGAAAAGACAAAGGATCTAATGGAAAAAATAAAACACATGAATCTTTAGTTAATAGTAAATTTAAAATGACTCAAATATAAGATGCTTTGCCATTCTCAAGAGAGACAGCAGTTTTCACCTGTTAGACTGACAATTTTTTAAAAAGTTTACTAGAACATGAAAATATGCTACCTTAAGCTTTGTTAGTAAGACTATAATTTGTTAACACAACCTCCATGGAGAGTAGTTTGACATTATCAGACAATTTAAAATGAATAAACTGCTCTTCACAGCAATTATGTAAAATGGTAGTCATTATAGTTTTGTTTTCCTTGCATAAAACACTGGAACAAGCTAAATATCCACCATATGATCTTGTTAAAAATACTAAGTCACAATGAATACATTCTAATTTAGAACAATCTCTAAGATTTATTACTACTAAGTGCAAAAACCAAAATGTAAAACATTATATATTGTATTTTACAGTCTGTGCTGAAAGCTTTGTACATAAGTATATCTAAAAAGATGCATAATCAATTGATAACAGTGGTCAGCTCTAGGCTGGGCCTGGGTAGATGAGTGAAAAAGAAGCAATGAAGGACCTTATCTTTTTTCACTGTTTATCCTTTTGTAATTTTTGAATTGTATAAAAATGTATGTACTACCTAGTCAAATAAATAAGTTGCTTTAAACTTTTTTATTTAAAAAAAAAAAAATCAAGTTTTTCCATTAGATCAGCAATTGTCAATGGGTGTGCTGCAGAAACTTTTGGAATATGCCATACCTGACTAGTCGGGGCACTGACCTCCCTCTCCCTTAGATTGTCAAATTAAAAAAAAATGACAACAGCCAACACAACAATAGCCGTCTAGTGTGAATAAAGCAAAATTATACTTTTTCTTTTTCATCGGATTGGAAAAGAAAGTTTGGTGTTTTTTTTTGGTGTGCCACAGAATGTTAGTAATTAGTTTATGTGTGCCGTGAGATGATATAGGTGGAACATCACTGCTTTAGATTACTAATCCCTGGTAACAAGTACTCAGTATTCCCTTTTCACCACTCTCACTAACTTAAGCCCTGGCTGGTAGCACAGTGGATAAGGCGCTGGCCTGCGAACCCAAAGGTCACAGGTTTGATTCCCCAGCCAGGGCACCATAACAAGGTTGCAAATCAGGTCTCCAGTCAGGTCTCTGGCTGGAGGCAGGTGAAAAGTAACCATACATTGATGTCTCTCTCCCTCTCAGCCTCTCTCCTTTCCCCTCTTTCTAAAAATAATGAAATAAAATCTTTTAAAAATAATTAAAAAAAAAAAAAAAAACTCACTAACTTAACCCAAAACTAATATGTAAACTCATATAGCATCCTCTTTATTCCTCTTTCTATGCCTTTTTTGAAGTTGTTTTTTCTCATGGGAAATTGTCTTTATTCTTATTTAGTCAAATATAGACAGCACAGTATATTTTAGTATTCCTCAAACTTTAGTGATTTTAGGAACCACCTTGGAGTATACTTAAAATGTAGATCTTACACTCACATAGCACCCATGGTTTTCACTCAGTGGCTCTATGACACAGACTAGAAACCTGGAGTTTTCTAATAAACACACTTAGGTGATTAATGGAAACAGTCTGTGAACTACATACACCAAGTATGGAAAATACTGAGCTAATAAAATTAAAAGTACCAATTCCATATTAAAGAGGCCAAGGTTTTAGTCCCTGCTCTGGCAATTATCAAAAGGATGACCGTGAACAAGTTTCTTGCCATCTCTATTCATCAATTCCCTTATCTGAGGAATGGAGGGGAAAACCTTACCTATTATGTAATTTTTAATAAAAACTATTAGAAACTATAAATGGGCATTAGTCATTGAAATATCACAAAATGATTACATGTTAACATAAGTAACATTTTTATATAAACTAAAAAAAAATCAAAATTTAGAAGTAATTAAAAGAGTAGGCATGTTTTTTTAATTTTGCAAATCTTTAAAAATCCATTGGCCCTCTTCATTTTGAATGGATCTTTTTATTGATGCATGGTTTTATAACATAATGTGTTGGTAAGTCAGAAAATATTGGTTCACTGAGTTATACAGGTCTTCCAAATTTAGAATCATTACATATAATCCAAAACCACATGTTTATATCTGCACCAATCTAATCAGGAAATCTAAGTTTGGGATGTTATTATGACCATGGTAGCAGATACAAGTTTTCTAAAATTTTCATTTTTCATTGAAAAGCTCAAACCTTATTATTGGCAGAAAGTACTATCAGCTGCTTTCCCTGAAGCAAGATTCACTTTCTCAGTTTCAAGAAAATGCCTGTCAAATTCCCAAGTCTTAGTAAACAGTTTGTCAGTTCTTTGTTCTTTCAAGTGAAAGTCGTGCTCCATGAAACACATGGTTAGTTCAGCTCTTACCTGAAACAGAAGCACAAGTTCTTGAAGCAGCCACAATGTTCTGACATGAACCAAAAGAAAAGCTTTATGTAAACTTTTCGTTCTGTCATACTGAGTATTAAAGAAGTGTGTACTCAAAGGTTGAGAATTTATAAAAATACTAATTGTTCTGCTTCACTGAAAACATTTTTATTTAAAAACAAACAAACAAACAAACAACCCAGCTTCTTTTCTTTTTATTTACTGTGAGTGTGTGAGGATACAGAATAAGCAGCTACAAGTATGGTTTGGGGCCCTTGTCTTGATCAATACTAAGGTGCCAGCTCTCTTACCACAGTGCCTTTTAGACCATGAATACAAATAATATACTGAAAAGGGTAAATAACATGACGATGATGATGAAGAAAACTGTTTTGACCCCACAAACTCCCCAAAGAGTCTCAGTTTCAAAACTATTTTCTATAAACTACAATTTGAGACCTGATGGTCTGTACTTAACAGTCCTAACCCTACGCCGAATATAAAAAGATACCAATTAAAAACACAGATCCCTGTCTAGGTCCAGTTTTCAAAGATTTCATTCTGGATGAGCCCCACAATCAAGAATTTTAACCAGTTCCCTGGGTAACTCTGAAATTGTTGATCTCTACTATATTAGCAAATATTTATAAATTGTTTCAAAAGTATCAACCATCCCTTTGCTATATCATGTATTCTTAACTGAATGACTAATCCTGTTAGTAAATGTTTACAATAAATCATACCATAATATTATCAGTCTCTTTGATCCTTCTTGAGGATGCCTATGACAAATAAAAAACATATGACCTGTCTCCTACCCTCCTAAACTTCAAGCTTTACTTCATGGTGTATCTACTGCTAAAGTCTCTCCTTCCCAGCTCATTCTGCATGAAAGTAAAAACCTAATTTTTCTTAAATAACATTTTTTCTATGACAAAAATCTGTCTAAAACTTTCAAAGATGTCACAATCTTATTTCCAAGTCTTCATTCCTTGTAACAGGAATGTTTAAAAACCTATTTTCTAACAAAATCTAGCATGAGGCAACTCCCCCAAGAAGATTTTTAAAATTTTGATCTTAGATTTAATGTTAATCTGGGCACAGCTCACATGGATGCCTCTTCACTGTCTCTTTTCTCTTCTCTAGATTAGAGGTTTTTGTTGTCTGACCGTTTTCTCTTTAAGTCTTTGTTCTGCAATGATTTAACCACGTATACTATGACATGTTCTATACAAGCAGTATGTGTTATTCACACATTTGTACATTTAAAACAGACTCAATAATACAACAAAACAATGAATTATGTATGGAGTAAAGTAGAACGCATGTTTAATCTACACTAGAGAATCTGACTCCTGCAATATGAAAAAATGGACATTGAAATTGGTGGAGTAAACATATCTATGCAAATAACATGCACCTTTGAACTACATATATTATTTTCTAAAGGCAGCTTTTAAAGAAAAGTTTTAAACATTACATTAAACTCCTAGCTTTCAAAGACCTTCACTAACATAATATCAAAGTCTGTCCAGAAAAAGTCTAGCCATTGTTAATATAAAGAAAATGGTTTACGTGATGTATGTGAAACCTGGAAGCCAAGGACGACAGTGGACTGGAATGCACATGTGTGAACAATGATGACTTCACCGTACTAGTCTGTGGGGGCATGTGTATTATGTGGTCATTGCATTTAAAATGACTGAGCAACAAATCTACATCAAATTTTCCATTAAGCTGGAATATCCCTCTGTGGAAACTATTTGGATGATTCAGAAGGCCACAGCTATGGGCAACTGGTGACTGTCAGCTTCACCATGACAATGCACCCATTAATGCATCATGTCTTGTGCAAGAGTCTTTTGGCAAAATATCAAATCACCCAGGTGATTCAGTCCCCCTACAGCCCAGATTTGGCACCCTGCAACTTCTGGCTTTTTCCAAAATGAACATCAGCTTTGAAAGGGAGGAGATTTCAGACTATCAATGAGATTCAGGGCAGGTGATTGGGAGAACTGTGTGAGGTCCCAAGGTACCTAATTTGAAGGAGACTGAGGCATCTTTGTCCTACGTACAATGTGTCATATCTTGTATATTCTTTAACAAATGTCTCTATTTTTCATATTACATGGCTGGATACCTTCTGGACAGACTTCATATATGCATTATTCATTCATAAATATTTTATGATTTCTCTCTGAATATAAGAACTCTAAAAAACTTAACCATTAAGCATTATATTTTTAAAAATCAGCAATAATTTTTTTAAAAAGATTTTATTATTTTTAGAAAGAGGGGAAGAGAGAGAGGCAGAGAGGGAGAGAGACATCAATGTATGGTTGCCTTTCACCTGCCTCCAGCCACCGACCCGACTGGAGACCTGGCTTGCAACCTAGTTATTTATGTTGCCCTGGCTGGGATTCGAACCTGCGACCTTTGGGTTCACAAGCCGGTGCCTTATCCACTGTGCTACCAGCCAGGGATAATTCCTTATTATTATCAAATAGCCAGTCAGTTTAAACAAGTCTAACTATATAAACAGGCAGAGGTACTTTTTGTCGCTTATGAAATCGTAAGAATAAAACATGAATCTCTGGCACCCTCTGGTGTTTCAGAACTATATAGCTTCTATAGCTTCCCTTGCTCATTCTAGGAACATTGAGAAGCAAAATAGCAAATATGATTTTCTTAGTGGAAAACATTTTTTCAGTTAAAGAGGTAGTTTTGAAAAAGTAGGCAGGTATCACTCAGTTATTACATCTTATTCAGTTAAGTCAAGACAATATTTAATGCCAGATAATACCTCCTCTTATGTAACAAAACATCAAGGATCTATTTTAAGCTTCATTTCAAAATAACTGAAATGATATTCATGTTAAATATCCAAGAATGCAAAATGAAATTAAAATATCCCTCTAAAAAGATATGTATAAAACCACATAGATTCAAATTACTAAATAACATGATACAAAATGGGAAAATGGTTGCTTAGTGCAAAAGTAAGTTACCAACTTTTAAACTGAGAGTTCAGGAAATGTCACATCTCAAAAAAAAAACAAAACAAAAAACAGTGGGGACACAACTAGTGTATTTAAGAACAGAAGGAATGCATCCCTAGATGTTGTGGCTCAGTGGACTGAACACCAGCCTAAGTACAGAAATGTCACCAGTTTAATTCCCAGTCAGGGCACATGCCTGGATTGAGGGCCAGGTCTCTAGTTGGGGGTATGCATGAGGTAACCTATCGATGTTTCTCTCCCTCTCTTTCCTTTTCTCTAAAAATAAATAAAATCTAAAAACCAAAACAAAAAGAATGCAAACAAGGAACGCAGATCCCTAAAATCATGAACCATTATTACCTCCAATGATCTACCTACTCTCAGTTTACCTGAATATGACAGATTATCTTCTATCTAGCTTATACCACTGTTCTTTAGTTTTTCTGTTATCTACAAGTAGGGTTCATAAAAGTCAACTCTCCCCAAAATTAAGCTAAATCATGTAATACAAAATTTTCATAGATCTGTCCTGTTTCTAAAATTAATGTGCAAAAGAAAGGCAAACAAGGAAAATCAAGATACCTTTAATTAAAAAAGAAGTAAAATGAAAAAATACACTCTAGCAGATATGAAAACACTGAAGTTATAATTGGAAATGCAAAGGTATTATTAACGGAAATAAAAAACACAGCACTACAATGAAATTCTATAAATGTACCCCTGCATAAGTGAAAACCTACTATAAGATAAAAATGGTAGCATTTCAAATCAGAAAGGTAAGGATTATGAATTCTTCAGTAACTTTTTTAAATGAGGAAATTGGAAAAAATTCTTAATTTCCTTTGTCCAGAACAAAACACTATTTTAAGTCATTAGTTGAATAGAATTCATAATCTAAAGTCTTTTTTTATTCACAGAAAACTGCAAATTGGCAAATATTCAGTTACAAAGAATTTGCAGCATAAGGCATTTACAAAGATAAAATCATTGAATATGAAAAGGTATGTATGCATGTGAGGTGTGTGTGTATAGGTATCTTGAAAAACAATATCGGATCACATCATTATAAGCTCAGGATAGGGAAGGATTTCTTAGAATAAGGTAAAATTCAAAAGCCATATAGAAATCTAATTGTGACAAAATTTTCATATAACAAAAGACACTAAAAACAAAGTTAGAAGTTAACCCAGAGATTAAATACTTTAAACAATATAACAAATTCATACACACGCATGCACACACACATACACACATATATATGTGTATTAATCTAAAAAGCAATAAGCACTCAGTAGATAAATGAGCAAAATAAGTTGGAGATTTCCCAAAGAAAACACTAATGGTGACACTTTTGCTTCAGGCAGTAAGTGGGCTAGATTTACTGAGGAGAAATTACATGGCATTACAACTAGATCGGTATAAGACATTTTCATACCAATGTTGGGTGCACAGTTGTCAAAAAGGTGTCAGTAAAAATAAGCACGCTGTAAAGGTGGAACTGCTTTAGGGGCAAATGCCTGTGGCTGGCATCAGTTATTGGACCTCTATTAAAGTATAGAAATTTTATCTAAGTAAGGGTCCAGAGAAAAAGGCTAGAGTGGCCTCAAGCCAGTAGTCATCCCTGTTTGCTACAAGAAACAGTCATAAATCCTCTCTGGAGTAAAGCAAACTCGATTTTGGCCCTCGGGTTTAATCTGATTTACCCATCCAATAAGGTTTTAAATTCAACTATTACATTTTTCAATTATCAATGTCTTATTTGGCTCTTTTTCAAAACTCTGTGCTCATTTCTTAGTAGGTAATTGTTACTTGCTCATTTTTATGATTCCACATTTTACTTTTAACCATGTTATAGTTTTTAATGGTTTATATATGACCATCCCATGTTTGAAGTCATTGGGGTTCACAATGTGTTGCTGTTGCCCTATAGTTTAACTCAGGATGAATCTTCCTTGTACGTTTTATATCTTTGAAAGTGGATTCCAGAAAACAATAAAAAGACACTTTTAAGTACTAAAAGAAGAGAGACAAAAAAGGTAACCCATAATTATAATCTCACTCTTTACATTGCCTATATAAATAACCCAAAACCATCTAAAAATTATCAGTAGTAAGAACTTAACAAGGCAGTTGACATGAGTTTTTATTTAAAACCTGCTGTATGTATTAAGAACAGGATAGGCAATTACCAAAAATATTATCTGTTATGACAATACAGAGTTGCCTAGGAATAAACCCAACAGATAAATTAAATCATGTACAAGCTGTACAGATAAAATTATATCACTTTATTGAAAGACAAGACATGCAAAAAAGAACAGGGGAGGGGGATATGAAAGTGGAGCAAAGAAAATAAAGGAGAAGTAGGAAATATGCCTTGACAAATACAAACTTTATTTTAAAGTTATAGTAGATTCAGTAGTATGCTATTGAAAATGAACAAATTGACCAATAAGATAAAATAGAGACTAACAGTAAGATAAACTAAAATAGATAGCCCAGAGAAGATCCACTCATATGTGACATAGAAGACACTGATCAGCGAGGAAGGACAAACTATAATGCTGTGGGACAAATGATGATACAGTGGGACCCTGGTACTAGTCAGCTTCCTAACTCGTCAAGCCTGGTACTCATCACATACCGATGAGAAAAAATGTTTCAGCACTTGGTGCTTGCTTGCCACTTGGCATGCTCACTGGAACTGTGTGAGTGAAGATGCCATTCATGAGAGAACATGCTGCATCGGCACTTGCCTGCCACTCCTCAGAACAAATTAACAATGACTACTGAGGTACCACTGTATTTATGTGAATAAATGAATCACTACCTCTACCCCATGCCACAGGAAAAAAAATTAAACACTCGTAACAAAGATTTAGATACAAAAAGTAAAATTTCAAAACCTTTGGAACACTATATAAAGATTATCTTTATGATACCAATGAGAATAAATAAAACATCAATAAAAATTCATAATAAAATAAATTGCTACGTTCAACTACTTTGAAAGTTCAACTTCTAGTCATCAAAATATACCATAAAGTGAGTTGAAACCACTAACTCCAATAGATATTTGCAACACACCAAAATATATACAGTATATAGAGAATTACATAAGAACTTCTGCTTGTGTTATAGACCATCACTTATTAAGAGGTAATTGTCCTGATCAAGAAAACTAATAAAACCAGAACAATTATTTTCAAATGTTTGTTAGAGCCCTGGTGTGGTGGCGCAGTTGGTTAGAGCACTGTCCTGTGCAACAAGACTGCAGGTTCCATTCCTATTTAGGAAGCATGCAGGGGACAACTGATTGATGTTTCTCACATGGATCTCTCTCTCTCTCTCTCTCTCTCTCTCTCTCTCTCTCTCTCCCTCTCTCTCTCTCTCTCTCTCTCTCTCTCTCCTTCCCTCCCTCCCTCTAAAGTCAATAAACATATCCTTGAGTAAGGATTTAAGAAAAAGCCTGGCCTTGGCTGGTGGCACAGTGGATAAGGCACCACCAGCCTGTGAACCCAAAGGTTGCTGATTCAATTCCCAACCAGGGCAACATAATCAGGTTGCAAGCCAGGTCTCCAGCCAGATCTGTGGCTGGAGGCAGGTGAAAGGCAGCCATACATTGCTGTTTCTCTCCCTCCCTGCTTCTCTCCCTTCCATTCTCTCTGAAAAATAATAAAATCTTTAAAAAAAAAAAAAGAAAAGAAAAGAAAAAGAAAAAGTCTGAAGGTAGAGAAATGCCAAGGAAACCAGGTCTTAAAGGACAACAATCACAAGAAAAAAGAACTTCACTGAGGAAATTCCAATGTTCTCCATATTTTTCCATTGGCTATGTGCTATCTTGATGTGGAACAAGATACTAAGGAGCCACGGGAGAGGGCAGCTACTAAGAAGTAAAACATCAAGAGAGCATTAGGCAATCTCAAAAAGATGGACAGAAAGTTAAGGCTTCTTCCCAGGCTGCCAACTCTTGAGGGATAGGCCATGATCCTATCCAGAAATGAGGTACAAAGAAGCAGGTGTGATGACTTTTCCCCTCAAGGCATTTAGCATTAAAGCTCTATGAAATTAAAGTCAAAGTAGCCAGGCAAAAAGCCTACTGAAAAGTACTCTGAGGAGGATGATTCTGTGAAGATGGTGGAATAGTACGCATCAGGAATCTGCCTGTTACAACATTTGGGAACTTTGGAGTCTATTGAAGGTTCGCACTTCCAGGGGAAGGCTTAAAACATAAATTGTGGTTAATTACAGTCAATTTCAGCTGTTAGCTTGGCAAGGGTTACCAATGCTCCAGTTCTGAGGAAGACAGCTCTGCACATGTATTGGAGCAGTTTGCACACACATGTGGGAGTTACGATGGACAAAAAAGACCAGTCCTCCAAACATGAGGAATATGTGCTCTGATTGCTGGTTCTGATCTCAGAGGAGCAGACAACTAGGTGAGTGGCCACTGTTGTTGCAACCCTTCCCTTTGCTGCAAGCCACCCTAGAGCCAAATTTCAGTGAATTTAAAGGGTCAGTCCTCTTCCCCCATTCCCCTCAATGTCCTCCTTTTTTCCCTTTTAAAAGCCAGACATAAAAAGCTAAGATATTCAAAGACAATGACATATGTGGTGGAAAAGTCACAACACATGCTAAAAAAAAATCAGAAAGTCACAACATATTTTTATAAAGATCTGAGAAGATCTAGAGTTTATATCCTACAAGCAAAGAAGCAAAACAAAATACAGCAAATCCTGCAGAATAGGGCAAACTTAATTTTCAGAGTTGCCGTATTATCAGATTCAAATATCCAGTCTCCAACAACAACAACAACAAAAAGAATCACAAAGACATACAGAGAGACATAAAAGTATGGCCCATTTAAAGGAAGAAAAACATCCACAAAACTGTTACTGAAAAAGATCTGAAGATAATTCATTGAATAAATACTTTAAACAACTGTTTTAACCCTGGTTGGTGTAGCTCAGTTGGTTAGAGTATCATCCCATAACTGAAAGACTGTGGGTTCGATCCAGGTCCAGGTGGATTAAGGAGGCAACTAATTGATGCTTCTCTCTCACATTGATGTTTTTCTCTCTCCCTTCCTCTCTCTCTCTTAAAGTAATGAGGAAAATGTCCTTAGATGAGAACTTGAAAATTTTAAAATAAAAGTTGTTTTAAAGATGTGTGAGGAACAAAAGATAGGGGAGAGTCAAAAAATGATGTATGAGCAAAAATAGAAATATAAATAGAAAGAAAACTGAAAAAGAAGCCAAAAAGAAATTTTGGACCTGAAAAAGACAATAATTGAAATTTAAAAAATTCACTAGAGGGAATTCAATGTAAACTAGAGAAGGCAGAAGAATCAGTGAACCTGAAGATGGGAAAAAATGGAGACACAGGAAAGCTGGAGGTGTAGGTAGAATATTTTGCCTCCTCAGGCAACCATAGAAACAATTACAACCAGATCTCAAATAAATACATACCAGAACCATAAGAAACTCAAGCTATATTGAAGTCCAACAACCAAGGATTTAAAGCCACACTGAGCCGGAGTAGGAGGGGTGGAGTTGCAGAGACAGGGCAGACAGGTAACAAGGACTGGACAAGCAGCAGTGTTGATGGTGGGGCAGTGTTGGTGGCAGGATACACAGTTACACATTCACGTGTGCTGGATAAAAATCAGGAAGGATACCCTGGGAGTGAGTGATCCTAGCCTCTGGCCAGACTGCACAGCCAAGGATTCCAGCACTGAAAAGATAAATCCCCATTACCTCTTACCAGTGAGGTTGGGTTAAGAGAAGAAACTGCCAGATTTCCACTGTTTAAAGAGCCCACACGGTCTTACAGTGTACACAAACCACAGAGCAGCAACTAGAAAGTTACCAATAGCATACGGATAGTGGGGTGAAGTGACTGGAAATGGGGTGAGAGCCATGCTTATTTCTAGCAGCCTGGGAAGCAGCACAGTCCCCTCTGCAAGTCCCCTACCACAAGAGAGACACAACGTGGTGAAGCAAGTAGCCCCACCCTGGCAATTACCTAAGGCTGCCTCTACACAATTTATAGGTAGGTGCCTTTGCTACATAGGCCATGCTATTAAGATAGGGAGTAAAAATGGCTCTCCCTAATAAACAGAAACAAATGCAGGGAGGTTGCAAAATTGAGGAGGCAAAGAAATATGACCCAAATGAATGAACAGATCAAAACTCCAGAAAAAGAACAAAGTGAAATGGAGACAGCCAAACTATCATATGCAGAATTCAAAACATTGGTGATAAGGATGCTCAGAGAACTCATTAAGTATGGCAAACGCATAAGGGAAGAAATGAAGGCTACACCATGTGAAATAAAGAAAAATAGAGTGCTCACTTCGGCAGCACATATACTAAAACTGGAATAATACAGAGAAGATTAGCATGGCCCCTAAACAAGGATGACATGCAAATTCATGAAGCGTTCCATATTTTTAATAAGCCAGTCAGCAAAAGACAAATACCATATGATCTCACCCATTACAGGACAATAATGAACAAAACAAATAAACAAGCAAAACAGAATCAGATACATGAATACAATGAATAGACCTTCAGTGGGCAGAGGGGAAGAGAGAAGGAGGCAAAAAAGGGGAGCAGTTTAGTCAAGGAACTAGTATGGAAGAACCATGGACATGGGCAACAAGTGGGACTGACTTCGGGGTGGGGGTGGATGGGTGGGGAAGGGGACAGAGGGGAGGAAAAAGGGGATGGATGTAATAAAACAATAATAAATAAATAAATAAATAAGAAAAATATGCAGGGAACCAATAGTGAAGGGAAGGAAGCTGGGGTTCAAATAAATGATTTGGAACATAAGGAAGAAAGAAAGTAAACCAGTACAGAATGAGGAAATAAGAATTAAAAAAAAAAAAAGAAGAGGGAGTAAGAGGACTCTGGAACATCCCCAAAAGGGCCAATATCCAAATCATAAGGATTCCAGAAGAAGAGGATGGGCACAAAATTTAAAGTTATTTGAAAAAAGAATGAAAGAAAACTTCCCTAATTTGGCAAAGGAAATAGATATATTAAGTCCAGGAAACACAGAGTCCCAAACAAGTTGGTTGCAAAGAGGCCCACACCATGATAAATCATAATTAAAATGGTAAAGGTTCATGATAAAGAGAGAATCTTAAAAGCAGCAAGAGAAAAGCAGAGAATTACCTACAAAGGAGTTCCCATAAGACTATCAGCTGATTTCTCAAAAGAGACTTTGTAGGCAAGAAGGTCTTGGCAAGAAGTATTCTAAGTGATGAAAAGCGAGGACCTACAACATAGATCACTCTATCCAGGCAAACGTATCATTTAGTAAGGAAGGACAGATAAAAATACAGCTGAGGGAGTTTAGCTATATCTTATAAAAAGGGAATTATTTAAGAAAAAGAAGATCAAAACTAGAAACAGTAAAATGAGAATAAACTCACAACTATCAACAACGGAATCTAAAAAACAAACTAAGCAAACAACTAGAACAGGAACAGAATCAGATATGAAGATCATATGGAGGGTTATCAGCAGGTAGTGAGATGGGGGAGAATGCAGGAAAAGGTACAAGAATTAAGAAGCATAATTGATAGGTACAAAAATAGACAGGGGGATGTTAAGAAGCGTAAAGGAAATGGAGAAGCCAAAGAACTTATATGCTGGACACACGGACATGAACTAAGAGTGGGGTTGCTAGAGGGAAAGAGAGTATCAGGGGGTTGAGGAGGTAAAAGAGGAAAAAATTGGGACAATAGTAGTATAATCAATAAAATGTACTTAAAAAAAAAACCCAGAAAAATAAATAAATCCAGTTTTAATGAACACCAAAGAAGTATATTTTCAAACACAAGTGCAAACCTCATTTTTTAAAATAAAAAAAAAAAAAAAAAATTGGGGCGGTGTGTTTGAAAAGTCACAGAATGTTAATGTCTAGAGATCATATTTGTCAAATCCTTCTTCTTAGAGATAAGGACCTTAAGATTTTGAGAAGTTACACAAGCTTGGGCACAGGGGAGAGCATAAAAGGGAGAGAAGCACCTTTTGGTGAAAGAAAATTTAGAATGCTGCAGCCAAAAGAATCAAACAGGTTTTCAAAGGCAAATGGATGGAAATAAAACCCTATTAAGAGGCAATGAAGAAAGTTGTGAAAACAACTAAGGGAATCAAAATGAGATCAATAAAAAGATCAGACAAAATAATGGAAGAAAAAGAGAGATAAAAGGAATAGAATCTATACTATTGCAGTCCCTGAAGAAGAAAACACAGAACAATGGATTAATATTAAAAACTATAATCCAAGAAAACATCCCAGAAATTTCAATAAACCAGAATTATTAAAAGGGTCAACTCTGGAAATTAAGCTAGAACGATGAATGTTTCTTGACATATCCTATTATAAAATTATTACTTTTCAAAGATAAAGAAATTCTCAAGGACGTCAGAATTTAAAAATCAAGTAAATTAAAAACAACATAAAAATCAAGATAATCTAGCAACATTTTTTTAAAAAATTTTATTGTTGTTGTATTACATCCATCCCCTTTTTGCTCCCCTGTCTCCCTCCCCATCCACCCATTCCCCCCAAAGTCAATACCACCTGTTGTCCATGTCCATGGTTCCTTTATACTAGGTTCTTATCTAAGCTGCTCCCCTTCTTTGCCTCTACCTCCCCCTCCCCCTCCCCCCTACCCCGTGGCCCCGACCACTGAAGGCCTATTCCTTGTATTCATTTACTTGGTTCTGTTTCACTTGTTGTTAGTTTTGCTCATTATTGTCCCGTAATGGGTGAGATCATATGATATTTGTCCTTCACT